>QGMF01000309.1:0-40389 GCA_007821475.1 Lachnellula arida | reverse complement strand
ACATATATATATATATATATATATATACATACCAACAAGTCTCCGCTTCCTCGACGCTTACTCCGTACAAGCGCCTTCCATCCATCTATCAATCAATCACAGAGAATCAAGCAGAGTCTGCCGTTTTAATTATACAGTAAAAAGCTGTGAGTGAAGATTCAATGATAGCCTGTAGATAAAGACAGGACATCGTGACTTCTTACAAGCGTAATGAAATAATAAAATACAATACGAGTGGAACTGATGTATTGCATGGGTTTACTAAACTGTTAGGAGTAACAGATGGTTTGAAGAAAGGGGGGTAGCTAGCTGGGCTCGCTTATTGTAGGAATTAAAGGGAAGCGCTATGGAAAGGTTGAAGAAATGGGTTCGCGCTTGCGAGATGGCTGCTATACGGAGTATTGGTAAACGTTGTTTATGCAGAGGAAGTGTATAGCGGAGTGATGTGGAGGGATAGGGGGTTTTTCCCTGAAATATAAGCAAGAGTGCGAGTTGAGGATGCTGAGGGGATCAGAGGCTTTGCGGTCTTGAAAAGTAATCTTACACTCTACGTATAACTTTGATCGGAGTTCCGTGTTTATGGGATTTATATGGAATAGCCTCTATTGGTATAGAGAATGGGCAGCTTCGATATGCAGGCTTTTCTTTTCTGCAGAAAGTTGAAACTCACGTGATTTGCCATTTTCGCCCTTTTAAAACACTTTCGCAAGATAGAACATCTTGGCGCTTTGTGAATTTCTAAACCGCCTAGAGACCTTTTATTCTTTTATATATTAGAGCTTTAGCTAGCGTTTCCATACTTCTTGAGCAATCTCTGCATGATTCTTACGGCTCCACCTCGATATCCGCCTCCGAACATGGCATAGTGATTCAAGTGGTGATATCTACTTTACGTTAGAATACGGCCTTTGGTTTTTACCAAACTCGCGGATATGAAATAAGAGGTGGTGCACCTACAGTTCGTAAAGTTGGACTCGGTCCTCCCATTCCTCGACAGGCTCATCTTTTGGCTTATACTTCCAGTACTCCTTATTAAAACTTCCACCAAACCCGCCAAACATGACCATGATCCCGAATTCAAACTCGCTATGTGCCCATGCTGCACTTGCATCAAAGACTACCTCTTCCACGGGGCCGCCTCCGATAGACCCTCGTCCTAGATCCAGGTACAGTATCAGCACATACCCCAACGAAATAAATACACTTACGACCGATTCCGCAAAACTCGAGGATAGATACTACATACCATGGTTTCCACTCCACAAATCTCCATGTACCACAACAGGTACAACCCCACCTCCCGTCTCCCCACCCCTCAAATGCCCATCCCCCAGCAACCGCGGCACGACCTTCCCCACAACCTCCTCCACCAACCTCCCCAACTCCCCATCCTTCCCCTGATTCCCCTCCGCCTTCCTCGTAACACCCCGCAATCTACTCTCCCCGTAAAACTCCGCCCAGCTCTCCTTGAACCCGTTATCCTGCTCCGTCTCCCCGCAACACGTCGGGACCGGGAACCCGAACATCGGTTTCGAATACCCGTCGGGAACGGGAGCAGGGGTCGAATGCAGTTTTGCGAGTTTTTGCGCAAGTGACATGCCTGAGCCGACGGCAGCAGAAGAGGAAGCAGAAGGAGAGGAGAGATCAAGGAAATCGGTGGCGAGGAAGGAACCAGCGCCTGTAGCGAGCTTGCCGTTTGCGTAGCTCTTGGGACATAAGCTAGGTACAGCGTTGTGGATTGCGTTTAGAGAGGCATGTTCTCCTAGGTATTTTGGTCGACATTAGTACACGTGCTTGACTTAATCACTCTGTGTAAAAAAGGTGTTGGGAATCGAAGACACGTACCTGTAAACATAATCTCGCTTGCTTTCCCTTTCCCTTGTTTGACGAAGAAGAGTTTCTCGTTCCCTTCGGCCGTGCTTGTGATTTTGAATGTGGATGCGAAACCTGAGCCGCCATGCGAGGTGATGCTCGTGGTCGCGGCGTCGAGGGACAGCGCTGACAGGATCGCTGGGTCTATTTTAGGTGTCATGTTGTGACAATGTCCTTCGAAATTCCAATTGTCAAAATACGATTTGAATAAGGTTGATGTTTATGTTTAGATTCATAAATGCGAATCGGATGTTCAGGTTTGAGAGTTGGCGTGACGTAACGTCAGGTGAATATATTTTTCTACCTCCGTAGGCTGTTGTCAAGGAATTGCTTATGCTTTCCCTCTAACACAGTATAAGGCTGATTTGAACTCTCGTGCTCTTTCATTGTAAAGAAACGTGATCATAATGGAAGAAGAAACTATAAAGTCACATGATCGCTCCTCCTGGGCATGAAAAGGGGCTCGTTTGACCTACACCTGAGATTATCATACCCTCCATCTATTACTCCGTAGCTATACAGAATCATAATTACACAAGATCCCAACATCTTAAAAGCCTAACTCATCCAGAAAACCCGAGAATCTTCTCCCCCAAATTCGATATCATACATACAGATTCCCCTCTGACTTTTACTCTTTCCAAAGCCATATACTCCACCCCGCCACTTAAATTCTCCCCAAACCGATCCCAAAAAACAATACCATACTTCCCCTTACATTCCCCCACACTTGCGGCTAAATATTTATAATAAAATCCCATCATGTTGGCATCCCCGACTCCTAGCGCCTGGGATTCCTTAGCGTCGTTCACGATTTTTATATGTTTCCTTAGCGCTGCGACGTGCAACAAAGATTTAGGGTTTGGTTATGCTTTGGGTTAGCGGTGAATGGGTGGTGGTGAGAAGGGGCAGATGGGGGAAAGTAGAAGCGGGTGTGGAGTTTGCTGGTTTAGCCGAGATATTGAATGGAGGTGGAGGTGGAAGTGGAAGTGGAGTATAAAGCGAGTTGGAAGTGTAGAGTTAGTTGCGAGATCTAGGAAGAAACTTATCTATGAGGACCATATAAGATTTAGTCTTGTGAGGAAGCTGTGAGGCTTGCAATTGAGAAGCGCGGAGACAGACGGAGAGCAGTGGACTTTACCAGTTGAATAGTTCCAAATCGAATCTTATACTCACAGAGTACTTGAACAGCGAGCACGATACCAT
The DNA here is from genome assembly GCA_007821475.1 of Lachnellula arida. NCBI lineage: Eukaryota > Fungi > Ascomycota > Leotiomycetes > Helotiales > Lachnaceae > Lachnellula > Lachnellula arida. The sequence goes on along the minus strand of QGMF01000309.1, from coordinate 37,311 downwards.
TTAGTCCGCGGCAAAGGATATAAAACGCCGTGTGGCAGATCCTACAACACCCCTCTCTAACCTTGTGAAAATATCTCAAATACCATAATATCCTCTCGTAATTTCTCGTAACATTTCTAATTAACGCATCATATTACCCCCTTCAATATCACAAGACATTCCTACCAAAATCAATATAAATTTCCCATTCAGACCGTCCTTGGATACGAACTTCCACGTTGAAATCTAGAGATCTAGAACGAGATCCTCACGGTTACACCACAACGACAAGGACAACGACAGCGACAACGACATCTAACCAACTCCATCAACCGTGTCAATGAGCCTAAATCAGACCGATAGTCTAGGCTATGCTCTAAAAGTTCATGCATAATGACAGCAATCTGTAAGTGACCAAACATGAACTTGAACAGCAAGCACAATACCCTTTAGTCCGCGGCAAGGTATATAAAAAGTCGTATAGCAAACCCTACAATACCCCTTTTTAACATTATGAAAACTCTTCGAAAATCATAATTATGTCTCTGTCCAATCCAATCTCTTCTCCTAATTTTTCACAACACTTCTAATCGCCGCATCAAATCATCAAAAGGAGGACTTCTCTTCACCTGATACCTCCCATAGTACTTTTGCAATCCGATCATATAAAAAATAGCATCGGATCCTCATCGAAAATGATTCTTTCTAGATCTCTACCCGAGCCAATCTTGGCTGAAGGAAGGCATGCATGAGCCCACCCAACGGGATTGATCTCGAGCTCCTGGATAAAGGATATCCAGATCTTATCTTAGTACGATGGATTTGAGCCCTCAAACATCAAATATAATCCATATCATAGTAGACGATTGCAAGACTATAAGCAAATTCGAGAAAAGTACCCCGGAATACGCTTCGTATTACCCTCTTCAACATTGCAAGACATTCGTACCAATCGATATAACTTTTCCATTCACCGACCATTCTATAACTTGACAGCAACATATAACTTGACAGCAGCGATTACTTTACAATTCTAGTTCATAGTTAAACAAACCTGTACGTTTACGGATAAACATCCTTACGGCCACGAGCTTAAGAACAAGTAGTAGCCATTGATTTCTTCGCTCAAGGTGACCTCCGCAGATATTTAAATGGCATCCCAAAGTTATAGTAACTTACCTCCTCTCTGGATGTTGCAATTGAAGACCCTATATATAGGTAGTCGATCCTAGATAAAACCAGAGAAGAGCGCTTTATATACGCAGTCAATTTCCAAGAACTACGGAAGAGCAAACGTATTACCCCACACATTGCAGATTTGGGAATCAGAGAAAGAACGCCATGTAAAACAGAAGTAAATGCTCGTCTAATTCCCCACCACGTAGCTAAACTCCCCACACCTCACTATAAAACAATAACCCTCACCTCATATTAACAGAACAGCAGCAGGAACAATATCGGACGAACTTATGATCACCTCTACTTCCAAACAACAATCCCATACCACCAATATAACCAAAAACTCAAACATACAACCACATAATACGTACATATTTTCCAAGCTCGCGAGATAATGTATATTTCAACGCACACCAATCAACAAACGAATAAACGACATAAACGACAGCAAAGAACCCTTAACAACAACCACACCCCTACCACAAACCCCCAACCTAAAATCATGCTCACTCGCATCTCTACATCTCTACATCCATCCATCCTTGTGATATTGCCACCATTCCCTCATACGTTCCAGAAGGCTTCAATTCGCTTCCAGAAGAACTCCGCCCTCCCCATATCATCCTCTAACATTTCTGCCTTATCCCTATTCTCCTTCAATTCCTCGATCGAGGAATATCTTTTATACATCAATCTTCCCAGCCGCTTAGCTTACTTGCCGCGCACAATGGTACAGTATTTCTCGATCTCGATTCCTATCGCGGCCTTCCCTTCCACAATCAACGCCAAACCCCGCTAGCTTCCTCCAAGTTCGAACCCAGAGCATGGGATCCAAAAGCATTTCAGCGTCAAAGAGCATAGAGAGAAGAAAGAGTACGCACGGGGTATTTATAATATATGCTCTATATATGTTCTCTAACACCAACAGCGCAATACACATAACGTCAACAACATAATATATGTACTAGAAGTCTAGAACCATAATATAACAATACAAACACAACTAGAAACGAATTATACTATACTATACATACTATACATTAAAACAATCATCAGGAAACCCACAAATTAAAACTCCTCTTCCACTTCCATCCCGTCATAACGCTAAACTATACCATACATACATCCCTCTCCCCCCTCCTCTCTCTCTACATTAACAACTCAGCCATTCATTCACTCACTCACTAAATATTTAATAACTGGCTGGCGTGGTCTTGATGAAACGAACGAATGAACGGATGAAGTGAATGGTAATAAACCATAATTCGACATCGATTAACCTCATAGATACGAAAAGATCAGACAAATGAACGACCTCAAATAGCACGTTTATCATGATAATAATGGGAAGCCTAACTTTAGGGAGCGGGGTCTTTCTTGCATCACATATATGAGAAGTTGCCTTGCCAAAATGTGAACCGTGAGGAAATGGTTTAAACGCATCGCAGGGCAAATATACAGCTATAAATTATATACAACCCTTTCCTGCCTTACCCAGCATCTCTGCTCATGTCCTACCCCTCCTCGGATCCAACGCATCGCCCCTCCTATAATCCCTAACCTCTTTCGTGCCCAAACTCCCCGTACCGCCCTCACCCCTTCTCTCCCAACCCCCTAGCCTCACAACCAAACACGTAGCATTATCGCCTTCTCGACTAACCTCCGTCGCAAAAGCAACCACATCCCCTGCCCCCTGCTCTGGCGTCTTTGCCTCCTTGACCACATCGACAATCTCCTGATCACCCAGCGTCCCAGACACACCATCACTAACCAGCACAATGAAACTGTACTCCGCCGGACTTAATTCCACGCGGGTGATTTCCGGCTCGGCGGACACCCCTATCCGTTTTGAGCGCATGTCACCAAAGGCGCGCGTGTTTGCTAGGCCGGACATGCGCTCTTCGCCAAAGGAGTCCGTAACGAATGTTGCGGCATAGCGACGTAGACGCGTGCCTTCGATGGGGGAGGAGGGGTGGTGGTTTGTGGTTATGGGTTTTGCGAGGCCCGTGGCTGTGTCGCAGAGGAGGATGCGTGTGTCTCCTACGTGTGCGGCTATTAGGGTTGATGGGGAGGCGGGGTGCCAGAATGGGGTTGGTGTAGGGGTTGATATCATGGCTATGGAAGCGGTTGAACCGCCTACGAAGCGAGTTGGACCTCCAATGCGGTATTTGGCGGAAGAGAGATGGGCGGGCTCACCGAGGATGTCGTCTGCATTCAGGGGCGTGTCGTTGTGGTTGTCGGGGTCTGGTTTTTGGGCCTGGGCTGTGACGAAATCCAAGTCTGCTTTTAAAAATGCGTACATGAGGACTGTTTCAATGGAGATCGAATATGATTTTGGAGGGGAACCGTCTGTTGATGAGGACATGGCAAAGAAATCCGGTTTGAAGCGTCGAAAGTAACCTCCAACAGTCTCTTTCCACCTAGCAACCAAAGACTTTTCAAGCTCGATCGTTTTTGACGTATTAGACTCCACAGGCTCCTGGTTGTCGCCTTCCAATGTAGGACTTTCGGTAGCTTCTTCGATAATACCTCCATCCTCGCCCGTCTTTGAAACATTCATCTCCCCCTCCACATCCTCCTTACTCTTTGTCTCAACTTTCTTCAAACTTTCCTCGGCAGGTGGAGAAACCTCACGCTGCGAAGCTCCCTTCTTCAAACTACTTCGCAGCTCGAATAGCGCCGCCGTCCTCTCCACATAGCCATGCAACTCCTCTTTCAAAAAATCACTACACTCATTCCCGCCATGTCCATCAAAAACCCCAAAATAAAAAACTTGTGGATCCCCACTCGCACTCTCCGCGCTCGTCGCTTGGGCCGGACCCCCTTTTCTACTCAAACTAATTGGCGCGCGCTTGGCAAATGCTGGAATTTCTAATGTGCCCGCTTGATACGTGTCCTCATTATATGGCCGCGTACCGCGCGAGACCGAGACGCCGAAATGGTGTTTAGCACTTCGCAGTGGAATTCGTACGACGGTAAGCTCGCGCGAGGCTCCGATCATGGGCGGGGCTGCGGCGGGGGAGGGCCCACTGCGTGTAGTATGGGGGGTTGAGGCTGAGCGGGGGAGTTTGTGGTGTGGGCCTGAGGAGCGGGAGTCGGGATGGAGGGAGGAGGAGGGGAGGTTTGTGAGGAAGTAATCATGGAAATGCCTGGTTTGGGAAGCATTCTGTTGCCGGTGTTGCGCTGTAGGGATAGACCTGTGTACCAGGCTCGAGGAGCGGATGTTCGTCACCGCGTAGTTGCGTATATGCTGATTTCGGATCGGAGCTTGTTGGCAGGGCCTTTGAAGTGTAGATACAGGTCTATGCAATCTATTGCTTCTAATATGTCCATCTAATCGTGAGACCTGAGATCGGAAGGAGCGTTTATGTGCCAAGGACGCTGTGTATCGAGACATATCGTGCCGGGGTTGTCCTGATTTGCCCAGGAAAGATGCTATGAAGTCTGCGCGAATCATGTTAGCGGAGCCCCTGTATTCTGATCTGAAGAAGATGTGATAGCTACCATAAGTGTCTGCCAGAGACCAGGGGCCTCTGGATCGGATTCCTGCCATTGCTACAGGTGGGGACAGATAGCAACCAGTAGAGATGCCGATATCCTCACGACGGGAGATGGCGCAGAGCCAATCGAGAAGAGAACGATATTCAATAGCCTTGCCATCGGACAGATCTCAATTGAAGATGATGAGCCCCGCGGTTGTAGGGTTGAGAGGTTCGTGATTGCGATGTCGGGGTATTGAAAGGATAAGAATAAAGACGAAGCTTGAGATATGTCGTGGCTGCGCCGTGTTACCCAGGCCCGGAATTAAGTGTCGCGCAAGAATTGAAACCCAGAGATTTGCATCCCTAAATACAAAATGAAAATTGAATAGAGGCTTCTTCTGCCCAGGATAGAGATTCTCGATTCACGTTTTGATCATCGTCGGTGTTCCTATGGGGTTCTCCCCTCCAAAGCATCCGCATCTCCACACTTCGGCAAAACATCCAGAATCGTCACAACACCAATAAAAAGAGAGAAAAGAAAAATCCATGCGTTCATATTGCATCAAGACTTGGATTATCATAAATATCGTAAATGTACTACTATCTCTTCTATGTGTATAATCAAAGCACGGCTATAAGGATCGAATTATGTGATCCAAAGCCCTCCACCTTCCCACTGATATTACTACATAGCCAGGTATCTTCATTCACAGTATCCACCAAAGTGTTTCCTTATGCATCAACCGACTTTCACAGCCGCATCTGAAGATCCCTCAGATGATTGTACTTCGTCCTCGCCTGCCATTCTCGCGATACGATGCTCCTCCTCAACTTTGCTTGCCGCTCCCATATCTGCCAAACCGTACCTGTGGAACTGTCAGTTATGATGGTTAATGCAATCAAGGGGAAAACATACCAGGTAATAGTAGCCAGACCAAGAAGAGCTGCAATGCAACTGAATGTCATTGCTACAATACCCCGAGGAGTAAATCCTGCTGGTAGTGGTTTCGGTGCCACATTTTCACCGGTCAGGTCAAGGAAATCAACAGTGTTTGCTGCTGCATTACCAGTATAGGGTGTTTTCCCGGCTTTGCAGACATCAAGATGGTTTTGGGGGATGGTTTGAGACTTCTGGATTTCCAGGGGTGCCTCGACCATTGTGGCGATTAGACCTTGGTCAACGTGCCATTCGATGCTACATAGTAGTTAGAAATGGGTCCATGGCTGACAAATGAGCCATGCCCGCCGGAATGCATGATAATATAATCATGAAGGATCACTTACTGGCAATGGAAAAACCACACACCCGGGTTGTCAGCCCGGAAGCGGAGGACAATATAACCCTGTGGATAAAGAACAAATGTATCTCTCCGCATAGGAATAGGCGGGTACTCGGTTTGAGTGGAGTTCGTAGCATCGAAACTCCCGTCGTTTTCAGCAGACCGTGCAATGGCCTGGAAGTTATGGCCGTGCAAATGGAAGGGGTGCTTTCCGGTATCTGTAACATAGTTAGAAATCGGTTAAGGATAAAACATTTTGAACATCTTACCCAAGTTATTTACAACTATGTCGATGACTTGGTTGTGAGCTAGCACATATGAGTGCGAGTATTCTCCATACACCAGAGGATTGACGGCATCTTGTCCCGTGGTCATAGCAGTGTACAGTGTAGGTACCTTTGGAGCTACGTAGGTAATGTTGTTGAAGAATGCACTGGAATTTGTTAGTGTATAAAGCTACCCAACCTAGAAGAATGCACATACTATGGTTTTCCGTTTCCAAGGTCGTCCATAATCACATCAAGGGTGACGATCTGATCCGCATCTGGCAACAGAGGTTCCTTATCAACTGGAATCAGAGTAGAATCATCAAAGTCATTGAATTCGGCGTCTTTAAGTAAAGTTGGGTCCGGATTTGGATTCTTGCTGTCATAGACAAGCCATCCTGTGGAGTTCCAGTTCAATCCCGAAGGGATTGTATCGAAGAGAGTCTAGATGATGTTAGCTAGGCACTTGCTTGAGTACAATGAAGCTTACTGTGTCCATGCTCGCAATAATCGGATAGTTGGCAGTCGTCTCGTTCTTAGTTCTAAGCAGAACACTGTACCTCTGAGCAGCACCTAGATAGATCACCTCTGCCTCAGCTTCATCGGTGTATACTCCATCCACTTCAACAATGCTCATGTTGTGGCCCTCGAACCAGACATATTGGCCAGCAAAGGCTCCAATATTGACAAAATGGAAGAGGTAGGTCTTCCCAGGTGCAACCGGCACAGTAAGGTTTTGTGTGTCGTTCATCAATGCGGCGTCCGGGACGGGTTCGGCACCTGTTGGGTTGGCTACATTGATGAATTGGGGGATCAATGTTGCCATCTCGTCGTGGTACCAATCAGAGAGCGATATGACAACCTCTTCGTCAACTTGGTCCTTGTATGGGTAATCCGGATCACTGATAATAAAAGAGCCCCGAAGACCATCTGGGTATTGGCCATGAACATGGGAGTGATACCAGTAAGTACCTGGTTGATTGACCTGAACTCAAATTAGCGGCTGATTGACCAGTATTCAGAGCAAGATAATTACCGTGAAGTTGTAGGTAAATTGGCTTCCAGCGGGAATGCCACATTGGCTGACTTGTGCTGGTCCATCCATCGACGTAGTTCCATTCTGGAAAAGGCCGTGGAAATGAAGCGTGGTGCTCTGGTTTCCCAACTGATTGTCTACATTGACGATGACTTGATCGCCAATCTCAGCGGTCATGACCGGTAGTGGCCATTGTCCATTGATGCCAATCGTTGGTCTTTCAAAAGCACCATCAGGATTTGCCCTGACCCAGGTGATGTTGAAGTCGTATGTGATGGTCTTGTTAGCTGCTTCCGCGAAGAGGGCGAATGCAAGAAGCAGCGCCAATGAAATGGGGAAATGGGAAAGTGAGAGCGCCATGTTGTGGGACGAATAACCTCAGATACACAGATGCAATATGAATGTTCTCAAACTCTCGCAGGAGGTGTTTCGAGGTAGTTTGACTGAAAAGAGCAGGCTGGTTTTCGGGGCCGTGCTTGGCAGCCTTCTAGACAAACGGACTGGTGATGCCGGTGATGGCAGAGGTCGCACCAGAGACTAGATTTTGCTTACGACAGGCTAGAGTCCGAATCCTTGGAGAGACCACAGAATAGTACTGGACGTGGGGGGTCTAAAATCTAATAAGATGATCTGATTGACAGAATGCAAGGATCTGTGGTGCCGTGGCATGTGCATGTGCTGCGGAGTTGTTATCAGATGCGGATTCAGAGTGCGAGCGAAACGTGCTGGGATCTAATCTGATTTGATGGTCCCCGTTTATGACGAAAACTCTGCGGTACGAGGTGCAAATGACTGTGGGGAAAGGTTAAAGGCGGGTAGGATAAATAACGCGGTGGAGATATAATTGCTTTTTCGAGACGAGATGGCGCGTGGCTCTCCTAAAAGACGTCAAGAGGTCGAGACGCCTTGTCGGAATGTGGGATGGAAGAGGTTGAATGGAACGCCACTGAAAAGTCAGTTCCCTAGCCTAGTATCCCCCACCTCTCTGTATTTGGGTTTTGACAAGGAAGCGGCAATGCAGCATGAATTCTGAATTCACTTGTGTTTGACGATGTTTTTGACCATGGGACCAAGTAAACAACAGTTCACCAAAGTGTTTGCAATTTGATGCTTCAGAAGGGCAAAAGCAGGACAATAAATCAGCCCAAAGCAGTGACTCGCTGATTACCTGCAGATGTTGTGTAAGGAAGTGGTCCCCTTCAGTGCTTGTTTGTCTCGTCTGCCAGTGCCAAGTCCAAGTCGGAACAACTTTGCAGGGGGGGCAGGCTTGAGATCAACGCTATAAAACTTTGCCGTAACTGACCGCGGCAAATAATTCGAAGAACTTTTTGACCCACGCTTTCGATAATCAGATCCTCCCTGCCCATCTGATTCGTCAGCCAGTGGTCTCCACACCTTCCCGACATTGATCCGCTTGATTATCTTGACTAATGATCCCTGCATCCCCACACTAAGTACCAGTCAGAGTTGCCTTATCAGATCCGCATGGCCGTCTGTGCTCCAGTACGGAGTAGGCCCGTATGCGAGTCAGCCCCTTCACACCACACCAAAGTTGATATCGACCTGCTTCTTGCGCGAATCTCGGCTGCCAAAAGAATCAAAAGCAAGACGACAATCCCATTCCATCAGCCGAGGCCCAGCTCTTGAGAAGATTAGATCTTCTAGTCGCATAGTCGCATCAGACCCCAGTCACTGACTCTACTGTAGAGCTAAGCCCAAGATCTGATAATAAAGTTCGGCAACTTTCCCGGGTACTCAAGTGTCCAACCTCAAGCCACATCAACCCCACGCCGTTGTCGCCCGCGAATCACTTGCTTCTTCCTCTTCTGGACCCGCACCGTAGCCTTGCATCGTATGATTGCGGCCCAACATCCCGGCCCATCCCTCTCCCGTTTAATCAGATCAAATTCAACCTGCATTATCTGATCGCATCCCCTCCATCAACCGCCACATCCACATCCACCGCACCAGACCACCTCCTTCCTCTTCCACTTCAAAAAGGTTCGCATCCTCAATCGCTCTCCATTGAGAGTGACTCCCAATTTCAGAATCACCTGACGACTCTCTCGAACTCTTGTGACAGAAGGGTGTCAACATGACCGTCAACGTCTTCGCCGTCCCGGTATTCTTCGTCGTCTTCAGAGAGACGCTCGAGACTGCCGTCATCGTGTCTGTCTTGCTTGCATTCTTAAAGCAAACCCTCGATGGCCCCAATCGTGATAGAGCTGTGTACAAGAAACTTGTGAAGCAGGTAATTGATCCCATTTCAACCCGCCAATCCTCTTCTAACGTTGTTTGTTTGTAGGTTTGGTTTGGCACAATAGCCGGTCTCGTCTGCTGTCTGATCATCGGCGGTGGCATGATCGGTGCCTTCTACGGTCTTGGAAAAGACAGATGGGCAAACACCGAGTATTACTGGGAAGGCTCGTTCGCCATCTTTGCTTCCGTCGTGATTAGCATTCTCGGTGCTGCTCTCCTCCGTGTCTCCAAGATGCAGGAGAAATGGCGTGTCAAGTTGGCCAAGGCATTGGAGACGCAAAAAGTGACCACGGGTGGTCGAAGAGGGGCGTTGAAGCGATGGGCCGAGAAATACTGCATGTTCATGCTTCCATTCATCACGGTTCTGAGAGAGGGTCTCGAGGCTGTTGTGTTTATTGCCGGTGTATCGTTTTCGTCGCCTGCTTCTGCTGTTCCATTACCCGTTGTCATTGGATTGATCGCTGGCTTTGCTGCCGGGTGGATACTCTACAAGTAAGTCTCCTTGAAATCGCTCGTTTGGATCCCACTAACACATCCAGGGGTGGCGCTACCTCCAAACTTCAATACTTCCTCATTATCTCTACCTGTCTCCTCTACCTCGTTGCCGCCGGTCTCTTGTCCCGAGCCGTCTGGTATTTTGAAGCTCAAGACTGGAACAACATAACCGGTGGTGATGCCGCTGAGACAGGATCTGGTGCTGGATCCTACGATATCAGAAGGAGTGTCTGGCACGTCAACTTTGGCAACCCTGAACTCAATGGTGGTGGAGGATGGGGTATCTTCAACGCAATCCTTGGATGGCAGAACTCTGCAACATACGGCTCTGTCATCTCGTATAACATATACTGGATCGCAATCATCATTGGTTTCTTCGTCATGCGCTACAAGGAAACCACAGGACACCTTCCACTCTTGAAGGCAAAGAAGTCCAAGGCTTCCTCGGATGAATCGAGTCCGTCTGGCAGTGGAATCGTAAGACAGGATAGTGTGACCAAGGATCCAGTGAAAAACGTAGCGGCAGTAAACGAAGTACCCACAAGGACGATCTCTGAATGAGTACGAGAAAATGGGATGTGAAGAATCCACCCAAGGGTGTTAAAATATTCCTGACGGAAATAGATGACTCTTAATCAAATGAATGCCTGCATACCCACAACGCACACGCATGGCTACATACTTCCCTCGGTGGTTCTTGGGGTATGAATGAGCCACTTGGCCATGTCACAATAAACGAAAAATATAACAAAAACATAACATCATCCTCCAATTCAAAGCTCTAAATCCAACAGTGAGAAACTGCAACTATCCTTCTACTGAAAACTTGCAAGTGCAAAATCTCCACGAAAACATCAATCATATAACATACGAAGTCCTTCTCAAGTGAATAAACAGAAAAAAAGAAATCTTTATCTCCAAGTCCACATACCACACAACATCCCTCCTACTTCCCAATTCCAAGCTAAGCACTTGCTTGCATGTTTACTAGAACAAAACACCAGATTATAAATGTATAGATAGAAAGATAGAAAGAAACAGCTCCTGCATACCCATCAGTTACTACCTATAGTATTCTGCAAGTACGAGTGAGGAAATGTATTCAAACCGGTAACACCCATCCTATACGTACCTTTGAAACCTCGCAAGCAAGTATCGTCTATCTAATACCCTTCCTTTTCTTTCCCTTTCCTTCTTTTCCACCTTTAATTGATTGACTCTTTTCTTTCTTTCTATACTATACTATAGATCAAACAGATCTCGAATGTTAACAAGAATAAGAATAAGAGCAAGAAGAGTAAGAAGAGCAAACCGATACCGATACCGATGATCCGGCTAACTGCTCGCCTGTATACCGTTACAACGTATATGTAAATGAGCGGTGGTACGGGTACGGGCGGGTATGGGTACAAACAAAAAAACTGCCTGGTGATACAGGTACACCAGTGGTGTTGTGTAAGAATGTTACGCTGTACGGCTTGGCTTGCCTTGGCTTGTGTAATGTGAGGTAAAACCAACCAATACTTCGTAGCAGTAGTAGTACTTAAGCAAATTTTTTGAATGATGTTGATTGATTGACATGGAGTTTGCTTTGCTTTGATTTTCGAGAATAGGATTGGAAAGGAAAGGGAGTGGTGGATAGATAGGTAGATGGTGGTTTAGATAGGTATGAGGTGTGCTTGGTAATTGATTGGTTGTTATTGGTGGATTTGAGGTGGAAGTGGAGCAGGGGGATAACATGCTATTAATAGCGCCCGTTTCTTGTAGGTGAATGAATGTATTGTTGTTAGATAATGATTAGGGGTTTGCGATTAGGATTACTGTATGATACGATAGTGTTGGTAGTAGTGGATTGCTTGTTATTTATGAGGGGTTGTGTTGCTTGTTATTATAAGTAGATTTCAAGTATCTGCATGTATAGATGTTCAATGGAGTGATAGAGATAGATATGCGAATCTCAGAGTTTATTCTCAGTCAGCTACATTCTGGTATGCCATCTAATATACCATCTAACATCATTACTCAAAATTTACCCTTCCCTCGCCCCAACCATACTCTCCAACCTCCCAGCCAGCACTCGATGCTTCTTAATAACCTCCACCCACTCCCCATCCTCTTCATCACTCTCATCCTCCTCCCCCTCATTCAAAAACGCAAGCATCAAGCTGAAATCCCCACCCAACCGTCCCAAACTCCCCGCACAGTAAAGAACCTGCGTAAGCAAACTATCCCTACTACTCCTATCCCTCACATTCGGCAAATACGTCCGCAGCGTCCCCTCCAACATCCCCACCAACTTCAACGGAAACGTCCCCAACGCACTAGGCAACGGCATCAATGGATCCTCCTGCCTCTTTTCCCCTTTCAGACTCTTCAGCTCATCTAGTGATACGGGGTTGGCGGAAGCTGGAGGGAAGATAGAGCGGTACATGCTAATAATCGCAAAACTCTGTTCCCGGAAAATCTCAATATACCTTTTTAAAAACCGTTCCGTTTGCTGGCCCCCTTCCCATTTCCCAGCTTTCGCTTGCCCATTTCTCAATTTCGACGTTTCTTTATCAGCGAGATCACGAAGCGGAGAGAGCGCAGAGAGCATCTGTTCCAAATTTGATAATCTGCAAACTAAAAACAGTGCTCCTAATGCTCCTTCTCTTGTGCCTAGCGAGAGTGTGGGGTTTGCGGGAACGGGATCGAGTTCTGGTGCCACGCGCCGCAGCCAGCTGATTGTACGCATTGCGCTTGCGAGCTTGAGATTGTTGGCTCGTAGACTTGCTATGAGGTTGCTGCACATATCTTGCATGGCTGTTTCCGCCTGTAGACTTACGCTTGAGATCAGGGGGGACTCGGGGTATAGGCCGTGTAAGCGCTTGATGTGCGCGTTGAGATCGAGGGCCGAGGCATAGTTTAGGGTTGCGTTTGTGGTTGTGCTGGTGCTTGCTGTGTTGGAGGAGGAGGATATTGCTGAGGAGAGAAGGGTAGGGAGGTCGAGGACGTCGGAGAGACGGTCGATGTTTCGGGATAGGAGGAGGGCTTTGCGCCGGCGGTCGAGCAGAGGGTTGGGGTTTTCGGGGCGGAGGTTGTAGGTTTCGCTGAAGTGGATGGCTGCGTCGTCTAGCTTGGGGAGGGCATCTCGTAGGGAGGCTGTGGATTGAGCAAGGGCAGGTAAGGTTGTGCCTAGTGTAGATAGATGTGTAGAGGAGTCGATTATGGATTTGTGTGAGCGTTTTGAGAGGGCTTGTAAGGAGCGTAGCAGTGAGTTTGTTGTTTGAGTGAGTGATTGGGGCTCGGTGGTTGTTAGACTGGAGAGGGGGAGTGTTGAAAGTCGCGACAGATAAGCAATTGTGGTTTTATCTGTGGATGATGGCGGGGGCCGTGGTGAGGGTGTATCGAAGTAGGGCACCAGCAATTCATATAAGGGATCCGCCATGGTTGAGGTTGCGGGGTGGGCAAATGTTCGAGTTGTTCGTAGTAACTGTACCTTACTGTAACTCTCGAAGTTGAAGGAACGCTAGCAGTTTAGCGTGGAATTGGTATTTCTACAACAAATGCACTTTCCAAGATATTAAAATTCCGAGAAAGCGATTCTATTTTGTTTAAATGGATGGAATTAATTGTAAGCAAAGGTTTATGCTAGCTTGTACAGTGAAAGGCTGTTATAAATCAGCCAAAAGAAGTTCCTGACTAGAATGGCCCATCAAGTGCCGCTTTACTGTCCACCGCGAGCATACATACATTTCCAACTTCAAGTTCGAGTATGCGTTGTGACGTTTACATCGACGTTCTTGAACTAGAAGGGGTCCTGTTATATCTCTTCATTGATCCTGTCTGAATAGGTTCTTGACTTCCTGGGAATCACGATGTCCATTTATCGCCAAGATGTCCAGGACGTCGACAAGGCCCCTACCTTCAAAGGCGTTTATATGGCTGGAAAGCCGGCCAAAAGTCGATGGGATGTATGTTGCCAAGGTGGAGTAATATCATCTCTGTCTGAATCCATCGAGACCTCTGAAGAAACTGGACAATTTTTAAGTCCCAGTCTCTGTCATCCTCATATTCATCTGGACAAATGCTTTCTTTTATCGCATCCAAAGTATGCGGATTTAGAAATAAAGAAAGGTGATTTTGCAGAAGCGATGGAGTTGACTAGTATGTTCTGATATTTCTCTTCATAAGAGCTGTCCAGTAACTCGTTTTTGCAGCTATAGCGAAGTCTAGATTCGAAGTAGATGATCTCATTGAAAGAGGCAGAGCCCTGATCGAAGAGTCGATCGGTTTTGGAGTCACTCATATGAGAGCCTTTGTCGAAGTAGACCTTGGAGTTGGTATGAAGTGTTTAGAAGCTGGCCTTCACCTCAAAGATGAATTCAAAGATCGATGTTTCGTCCAAATTTGTGTCTTTGCCCAGGATCCAATCTTCAGTTATGAGGACAAAGGGCAAGCCATGAAGTCATTGCTGGAAAAGGCAGTTGGGAGGGAAGGAGTCGATGCATTTGGGTCTACTCCTTACGTGGAAAAGGACTCCAACACGCAAGATCAAAACGTCTCGTACGCCATAAACTTGGCGAAGGATAACAAGCTACACTTGGACTTCCACATCGATTACAACCTTGATTCAAGACAAGAAAGCGCAGTGCTCGTTGCCATCGACTATCTACGCAGATATGGATGGCCTTCGGATTCAGATTCCCCAGACTTTAGAACCATAGTCTTCGGTCACTGCAGCCGGCTAACGCTGTTTGATAAAGACGAGTGGCTTAATCTATCCATGAAAGCCCAGGGCTTACCAATATCATTCGTCGGCCTTCCAACATCTGATCTCTTCATGATGGGAAGACCAAAAGAAGGGTCTGGTGGTGGTGACAGGCCTAGAGGTACACTCCAGATTCCGCAAATGATAGAAAAATATGGCTTCAACGGAGCCATAGGTATCAACAATGTTGGTAATGCCTTCACACCTTACGGGAGTTGCGATCCTCTAGCCCTTGCCAGCCTCGGGGTTGGAATCTATCAGGTACGCACCTTCTGCGAGAATGTTGTTTCATCATCCAGACCCAATCGAGACCTTGAATATCCTTCCAAACATCTCGAGAGGTTAGATACGTTCTGAACATTTGTCGAACCGCGGATTCTTTTCATTTGGACAGTACTGACGTGAATTTGCAGGCTGGAACAAAGAAAGACGCTGAGGTTTTGCTAGTAAGCCTCCAGGGAAACATTTGATATGCAAAATTTGCTAATCCTATTTAAGCAATGTGTATCAGGTCGAGCAAAGGTAGCGATTGGTGTAGTGACTTTTGAGAATGAGTTGGAGGTGGGTGAGTCTGGAGACTTTGTAGTCTTCGGTAAGGCCATAGCAGCCACCGGATCGAGTTCATTCAGGTCAAGGAGGATGACGACCCAAGATGTGATAAATGATCCACCACATGAGAGGACAACAGTTTTCAAGGGGAGTATAGTCAGTCATAGGTAGCTGTCACGCATACAGCCAAGGGGGGCAGTGTATCAACTCACATGGCCACGTGCCATAGTAAGACAGGCAGGCGAGATCATTTCAAACATGTTCAGCGGCTAGGCTGTTCTGATTCACCCAGGGTCTTTCAGAGAGTATAATAATCCAAACCTCCCATCAAGTAGAAAAGAATCAAACAAACTACATATCAAAAGTACCGACTCCGTCATCGAAAGACCCTGAATTAGCCGATCCGATCATCTAGGATTAACCCCTGAACGTCAACTAAAGTGGCTTAGTGCAGTACATCATTCCCTAACTCCGCTTTTGTTGGGACTGGAGTCGGCCGCGTCTGGCATCTCTCTCTACTTCTCATGATACACGAGTTAAGAGTCGCATCCTTGACGCTTCCTTGGTGGGAGTAGAAGCAGAAACGAATTATTTTATTGCCCTTTTTAGATTATTTTTTCCCACCCTCCACCTCCACCTCCAGAATGCACGATCCCTTTCCTGTAGGCCCGCCGCCATGGCTTAGCAAGGCTGTACAGCCATTCGCAGATACCTTTCATCTGACTACGCTCCCTATGCACATCCATCAAGTACTCGGCAGCTTCATATTCTACTATTT
The DNA here is from genome assembly GCA_007821475.1 of Lachnellula arida. NCBI lineage: Eukaryota > Fungi > Ascomycota > Leotiomycetes > Helotiales > Lachnaceae > Lachnellula > Lachnellula arida. The sequence continues at coordinate 21,258 of QGMF01000309.1, read as the reverse complement.
CGTCAATCTAGTTGTTGCGCCTATCGCTTCACGCAAACTATTCCCAGTCAAATATGCAAAGCTATCCCCGGAACGGAAGATCAACTGGGACGTCCATGTAGTATCGCTGGTCCAGAGTACTCTTGTCAATGCCCTCGCACTTTGGGTCATGTGGGCAGATGAGGAGCGCAGCGGCATGGACTGGCAGCAGCGAGTCTGGGGCTATACCGGAGCAGCTGGAATGATACAGGGCTTGGCCAGCGGATACTTCCTCTGGGACTTGGTTATTACCCTTCAGAACGTGCGGCTGTTCGGCCCCGGCATGCTTGCCCACGCCTTCTGCGCTCTCGTAGTATTCTCTTTTGGATTTGTAAGTAAACCCGCTTCACTGCAGGAGAGCATTTACTGACAACCTTCCAGAGGCCATTCGTTAACTTCTACGGCTGCACATTCATCCTCTACGAGCTATCCTCCCCATTCCTCAATTTCCACTGGTTCTTTGACAAACTCGACATGACTGGATCTCGCGCGCAACTATACAACGGAATAGCACTTCTTGTGACGTTCTTCGGCTGCCGCCTTGTATGGGGTACATACCAGTCCGTTCGAGTCTACCAAGATGTTTGGGCTGCTATCCACCACACACCAGCTGCTGCAAGCATCCACCTTGATGCCCTAAATAACAGCACCAACGCGGCAGCAGATGCCGCGGCAGGACACAGCGCAGCTCCTATCCATGGGGATATTATGCGATTCGCAGGCGAAGAGTTTGTTCCGTTGTGGCTTGGCTTCACATACCTAGGAAGTAATGTTATACTCAACACGCTTAATTTTTACTGGTTTGGGAAGATGATCGAGACTGTCAGGAAGAGGTTCCAGCCGCCGAAGGAGGAGAGGAAGAAGACGAAGGCTACGGCTACAGCTACGAAGAGTACGGGTGCCAATGGAAAGGTCAGGGTTGACCTGGATGAGACTGAGGTCCGCAGACGGAATGTTGTGGGCGAGCCTTTGCCCGCGGTGTCGTAGTTGAAGGATTGGAGCAGGGGGTGATGAATGGAATGGTAATGAGCCATGAGGGAGGAATCGCATTGAGAGGCGACGTTCGGTTTTGTGTATGCTCTGGTCCTTTTTTGTATGAAAGTTCCTTACCCTATTAATCTCGATTGTCGGACTGGCAGCCACGGGGTTTTAACTTCGCAGGTGAGAAGTCGTCGGCTGCCGATTTCTCCACAACCTGTGATTGATTGTATATGGCTGCTAGATTGGCGCTTCGCGTGCTTTGGGTCTTCACGACGAGGGACATAATGAAAGATTCAAACGACCTGACCCCGACAAGCTGTGTTCAACTCAAAACTGAGTGTCTCCTCAAGTTCAATGTTATTCAGAAGAAGCAGATGACTTTCTTTGCAACTACGCTATTTCAACTTTATTCTGCATCATCCTGCAAGTGCACATGCCTGCTTACCCCTTAGACTCACATCCTCTTACTCGTACTCGTACTATTCCCGAGCTCTCACTCAGCCCTACAAGAAACGGCTTACGCTCATTTATACAAAACGTCAGAATCATAAGGAGTCGTCGAAATTCGATGCTGAGCTGATGATCCTAGCTCTTTTCTTTGTTTAAACCTAAGGATAGATTCCATAATTGCATGGGGGAATTCCCCGCCACTTAAAAGCGTAGATTTGACGCATTAATAGTCGGTCTTCCTTCTTAGCTCCCTTCGGTCACTGATAAGCCTCACCTCACCGTAAGATTGACTTCTGTATGCGTGCCTTTTGAACTAGGTATGGAGTAAAAGAGCCAGGGGGAGTCTCTACTGTCAGAGCTGGTGGAGTGTAAAGAAAAGGAAAAGCGAATATCTGAGTGTAAAGACTAGAGTACGGAGTCCAGACTAGGTTGTGGCACGTATCTTTATATAGTTCTTGGTACCCGGTAGGTAGTATTGCAGTGTGTACTGGTGGTCTTTACGATATCTCTCGAGTGATTCGAGCATGCAGATTATGCAGTGTAAATAACAACATTAAAATCTTACGTTAATTCTAACCCCATACATACCATACCAAAAACTCAGACTCTCAGCCCCAGATAACGGAATAATAGTCGGCGACCAAAGAAGGACGAACCGACTATCATACCTCACCTGGTGTACCATTCCACAAAGCGCTCAAACAGCTGGCCCAGCAAGAAAGCTTTGGTATTGATTCTGCGTACAATAGGGGGTTAAAATATGATTTACACAAAAGTGTAGGCTCGGGTGAGAAGGAAACACTTGTAAGATTCCAGCCGACGAGCTGAAAGCGCGATCACCCCTGCGTCACGCCAAGCATCCAGTAAGATTTTCAGCCTCGTTCCCACGAGCGCGCTTTGGGCTAGCGCTTGACGTTATTAATAACCCCTAGCGTGTAGGATTGCGGCACAGGCTGCACAAGCGAACATCAGCCTTACCTTACCGTAAGATCATCGAACGCGCCGCCAGCAAATGTCTCTAAGCCTCTTTCTTGGAGGTTTTAATACTGCTTGGTCCCCCGGGACACAATGTGCGTTTTGATACTGTCGTTGATATCAGTTTTTTGATTTAATTAATTAACACTGGTTCGGTAGTTCTGTTCAAGCAATTCGTGTTGAGAAGTATCTTTTGAGTCAGCCTTGTTACTGTTGCTGTTGCTGTACGCAATCCGCCAATATGCCTCGTCCATACCAGAACTCTCTTTTCGGCTGCTTCACTCCGTTCAGCGGCTGTAAGTTATACCTCTCATCAAAGCTGGATGTAAAAAGCTGCATGTAATTCCATTGACTTACGCCGCTTGGGACATTCTAAATCGGAGCCGCTTTTTCTGTCCACCGCGGGGCGAGCCAACTACTGTATACCTGAAATGAGCATATTACTGACGTTATCTTTCTAGGCATGAAAGCATGGTGCTGCACTTGTGTGGTTACCGGGAAAAACCACCACCGGATCGCACAAGGCAGCGACCAGGGATACAGCACCTGTAACGCATGGTGCATTGGATGGGCCGCGCTCATGGCGTGCGGTGGCTGTGGTTGGATCCTGCAGATGATGGATCGCGGTGACATGAGGATGAAATACGGTATGTTGCCTGTTCCCACCAATACCAATCAATCAAGCAACCACTTCTTCATATGTACTTAACACTCTGCTAACGTCTTGGGGAAACAGATCTCGAGGGTTCCGGGTTCGGCGAATGCTGCACGGCTTTCTGCTGCAGTTGCTGCGAGGCGGCGCAGACGGCTAAGGAGCTCGAGTATTTGCAGATGGCGCCTGGTGGGGCGCCCGGTGGATATGTGCCTCAGGAGAAGATGGCTGCTGTTCCGCAGGCTCAGTTTCAACAACAACAACCACAACAACAACAACAATACTAGATAAAGTATCTTGTTGTGTGTGTGATGTTAGGCGGTGGGAGTGGCGTCTCTTGCTCTTCTTGTTGAATTCTGTTTGGATGGGTTGGGTATATGCAGGAGTCGGTATACCAGATTGCAAAATTGTGTACGAAGGGCTTCGAATTTTTCTTGGGCACGTGGTATTAGGGGAGGGGAATGGGTGCTATATGCCTTGGTACTTTCCCCGCCTATGCTTGCGTCATTTTGATACCTTAGTCGTGATTCCTTTAGAAAGGTTTTCCTTTGAAAAAGTTTATTAGTTGTTGATTTTTCGGGTGTTTCGTTGAATGTGGGAACTGTAATGACACCTGCTGTACTCTTTCCTATCTCGTCTTGGACATAAAAAGCGGCACTTAATACCATTGACTTTTGATGTCCTGCCCTGCCTGACATATTAAGAGTCCAGTACCGCTTTGTCTGTCCACGTTTTCCAGCGGATTTGAAGTTGAGTCGAGTGGCTATTCTGCAGAACTATGTTCCTCTTATTCACCTCTTACTGAAAAAGTTAAATGGAGTCAAATTAAGTATAAAGCCAGCTTCGGGGGTTTTGACTTACTAATTCTTTACCAAAACGGTGTACATACGAATAGAACGCCCCATTTCTCGGAGCGTTGAAAGTCTCTTCCTTTGAAATCCGTGGTTGTTGAAGGAGCGTTGCATTTAATAGACTTTGCTGTGCTGAAGTTACGATCTTCGGCCGATACTTAGTTCATTAGGAGCAAGCTTATGAAGAATTGCTTGCCCTCAGGGTGTCATTGTCTCAGTCGTTCGTTCTTCTTCATGAATGTATGGCTTAATTTGGAAATCCACCTGGTTCCTCCAAATGCGGAAAACAATGCCTTTTGTACGCGGGCCACTATAGATATCGAGAAAAGAGGTTGTTCTGGAATTCAGGAGAAAGTATTATAATTATGTCGAGTTCTGGCTGTGTGAACCGAAAGATCGATGGAGGCGAGAACCCTCTTTATAGCTAGACCTGTGGAGGAATTGTTGGGGTTTCACTTAGGTAGTGATTTTTGTCTTGCCGTAGATAGAGAATGAAGTCTCGAAGCTTTTTTTGGAAGTCATACCCTTGGCTGTTTGGGGAGTGGGTTCCTTCTGTTTCGTTCGCTCTACCTTCCCTCTTTTCACATTTCCTATTTGATCATCCCTAATCTTGTGTTAGAGGAAGTTGAAGACAAAAGTGAAAACGATTTCAAAGAATAACAGAGCATACCTCCTAGTGTTTAACCACTTTATACGTGTAGTCGGTTCTCCTGTGAGTATCTGAAAGACACTGCTGCATGTCTTTAGGGTGGATGCCGATCATAGTTAACAACTTCAAGAGGGCTTCTTCGAGATCGAGATGTCCCGAGGCTGGAACTCGCTATGCTGTCTCGCGGTGGACAGAAAAACCGGTATTTATTATCATCGACTTTTGATGTCCCACTCCGCCTAGGACATTATGAATTGGTGCCAGTTTTTCTGTCCGCCGCAATGTATAGTGCAACCTGATCTCATTTGGCGAGACCGCCCACGAGATACTATTGGATGGTAAAGTTTGAAGATATAGAAGTTGGATAGATTCAGATTATAAATCTCTTCATAGCATAGACTAGCATCCTGATATACTACTCTTTCTGCAGGTGGCATGTGGGCCAGATAATTCGACAAAGACCAAGGTTTTTGGACGAAAGGGCATAGGCTCATCTAACTTGAGAGACGTCTCGTTGAACGAGAAACGAAACAACAGCTCGTAGAACCTTGGACGAGAGCCTCTTGCCCCGAGGAAACACACTTCTCTCGAGGGGAAAGTGACGAGCATCCAGTACAGCACTAGCTTGTATATTATAGAACGTTGACCATGATTTGAAGTCATTCAGCTTGCACGGTATTAGTCGAGAATTTACATCTAGGCCCGATGAATAGAAACGGTGGATATCAAGTAGGTAGATATTGCGAAAAAGCATCCCCATCCGCTCGCTGGAGCAGCGGATACCGGAACGAGGCCGATTTGATGTATCAACTTGAGCTCTGGATCTTCGTAGAACACCACACCCCACGCTCTGGTGCAGGCGTGGATCGCACTAAGTAATTCTCCCTCCCACTGGAGTGGTTGGTTGTGATCATTTTCTCTGATAAACGTATCCTGTAGGAGTAATGCGGCTTCTCTGCCTACTGTACGAATCGATCCACTCACTGCATCGATTCCTTCACGGGTGACCTGCAAGCCTCACTTGAATGGAGTGTAATAAATGTGGCGTCAATTGACTTCGTACTCTGTATCGCATTTCTCCGTCGCTGCGGTGCCAAACAATTTGCTGGTGTTGTCCTCATTTGCCGGCTGCTTTGGCCAATCAAAAGACATCCTCGCTACAGCCCTGACCAACCTCAAGCTTTCGTAATTGCAATCAATCCATCAGCCGACTCCTTCTACCCATCTACAATCCATTCTCCCAGCCACCGCGGCTTCTCACAACCTCTGATTGACCCCTACGCTCCTTCTTCTATAATTATTGAGCACCCCTACAGCTTCAGGTCACACCGGTTCTGTTTACTCGCCATCTTCCGCTTCGAAATTGAGGGAGCTTGTCCCGGAAAGCGGAAACGCCATGGCCGAAGATCCAAGTAAGAGCTCCTGCTTTCTCGGCATCCTGCATATCCTTTCAATGGAGATATCTTTCTGTAGCTGGCCACTCGGCCTCCAGCTATTTCAAAGCTTGAGATGAAATATGCGTATCTGCTATCCTCCAGAGACTAACATATCTACAGCGGCACCGAGCTTGAATCTTACCGCCGAAGAGAAGCGCGTATTCGGCCAGCTATTTCGACAAGCAGATACAGACGGTCTTGGGGTTGTGACGGGAGAAGTTGCGGTCAAGTTTTTCGAGAAGACAAGGCTTGAGCCACGCATCTTGGGAGAGGTATGCGCCCCTCCATATCAGCCGCAATGATCAACACAGCTGGGATGATGGCACAGGAGGTGATGCTGATATATACTCTTCTAGATATGGCAGATTGCGGATAAGGAGAACCGGGGCCTACTGACACCAGCGGGTTTTGGAATCGTATTGAGGTTGATTGGACATTATCAAGCAGGACGAGATCCCACCCCTGAGCTAGCACTTCGAGCTGGTCCCCTTCCCAAATTCGACGCCGGCTCTGTCCCCGGAGCAAGTCCAACGATTCAACCTCCTCCCGGTCCACCGCCAAGCACATTACAACCACAAGCGAGCGGCTCTGGGCCAATCCGAGTTCCCCCGTTGACGCCAGACAAGGCTGGACAATATGCTTCTTTATTTGAGAAGTCGGGAGCGGTCAATGGACAGCTCCCAGGAGAGCAGGCAAAGCAAATATTCGAGCGTGCTGGGCTTCCAAATGAAATTCTAGGGAGAATATGGAACTTGGCGGATACTGAGCAAAGAGGGTCACTCCAATCCACAGAATTTGTGATAGCCATGCACTTATTGGCGTCATTTAAATCTGGTGCACTGAGAGCGCTTCCGAATGTGCTTCCTGCCGGTTTATACGAGGCCGCAGCAAGACGCATGCCAAGCCGACAATCCTCGGGCATGGCACCTATCCCAAGGCAATTCAGTGGTGCTATGGGTGCTCAACGCACTGGAAGCCCACTTAACCCCAGCGCGTATAATGCTCCTCCCCAGTTTCCTCAAAACTCTGGCTCGGGTGGAGGATGGGCTATAACTCCAGGGGATAAGGCCAAATTTGACAGCATTTACCACCCCCTAGACAAAACCAACAAAGGATACATCACTGGAGATGAAGCCGTACCATTTTTCAGCGAATCCAAGCTTCCCGAAGAGGCTCTAGCGCAAATTTGGGATCTTGCGGACATCAACTCAGCGGGTGTTTTGACTAAAGATGAATTTGCGGTTGCCATGTATCTCATCAGACAACAACGTGGGAAGCGTGATGGACGGGACTCGCTCCCCTCAACGTTACCCCCTAATTTAATCCCACCAAGCATGCGACACCAGGTCAGACCAACTGCAGTTCCCACTGCCCCAGCGTTTGAGGCACCACCCCCAACCTTGCCCAAGTCAGCTGCAGAAGATCTTTTTGGCCTCGATGCCCTTTCAACGCCGGACCCTGCGCCAACCCAAGCACCTCTATCTACTGGTGGATCTGCGTCTTTCGGCGTGAGTAACGATCCTTTTGGCAGTAGATCCCCCATAACACCTAGTTCACCGACCCAGAGCTCTTCACTACAAGCGTCTAATATCTTCACACCTTTCGCCCCAACTTCTACCTTTGGACAGGCATTAAGTTACAATAATACTGGTGGGTCCAATGGTACAGGTCCATTACAGCAAAGAAGTGTGCAACCGCAAAGCTCTGCAGCAGACGATTTACTAGGAGATAATGACCCCGAGATTAGTAGGAAATTGACAAGTGAGACCTCTGAGCTTGCAAATCTGTCAAACCAAGTTGGAACGTTGTCGAAGCAGATGCAAGAGGTGCAAGGTCAGCGAGCGACGTCTCAAAATGAGTTGACTCAAGCGGGTTCCCAGAAGCAGGAATTCGAGCAGCGTTTGTCGCAACTTAGAACGCTCTACGAGCAAGAAGTGAAGGATGTCAGAAGCCTGAAAGAACGACTCACCACGTCCCAGAATGAAACCAAGAAGCTACAAACTGAAATTGCTATGATCGAAGGAACCTTCCAAGATCTCCAAAACCAGCACAGACAAACTGTCACGGCACTTCAAGCCGATCAACAAGAAAACGCCAGTCTGAAAGAGCGTATGCGGGTTGTTAACACCGAAATTTCACAATTGAAGCCATCATTGGAAAAATTGAGATCGGATGCTCGTCAGCAGAAAGGTCTGGTGGCCATCAATAAAAAGCAGCTCGCGACTAATGAAGCTGAAAGGGAGAAATTGAAGGCCGAGGCAGAAGAATTGAACAAGAGTATTGAAGAAGACACGAAGGCTCTGGCCGCCGCAGCTAAAGTACAAAGTCCCGCCCCAAGTCAGAGTCAGGTTGCAAGTCCAGCTCCTTCTACAATAAGCGCCAACAACCCGTTCTTCCGCCGTCAAGGAAGCTCATCGGAACTACCAAACTCGCCTTTTACGTCTCCACCCCAGACGGACAGGTCCTTTGAGAACGTTTTCGGTCCCGCTTTTGGTGAGGCCTCCACTGCAAAGGAATCCGCGCCGCCCACGAGTTTCAAGCAAGATACAGATATCCGACCACCTTCGGGTGCTTCTGGCTCTTTATCTCACAATCGCACTGGTAGCGGTAATGAATTCTCACCACCAGCGGGAACATCACCTGTAATATCCAATCGAGAGCTCCCCCAAGAAAGTCAGCTCCCTCAATCCAGTGTACTCCCCAAAGGTACTGGCTTCCCGCCTCCTCCGCCCGAGTCCCGACAAATCAGCTCTAGTTATTTACCGTTCCCAGAGCATAGCGACTCTGTCACCTCATCTCAACAAGTCTCAGCGCCTAACAGTAGATTTGGGGAAGATTCCACAGGTGCCGAGACGCCTACCAATTACATGGGCACGACCCCAACTGGCTCATCTAGTGCAGGCCCAACTGAACATGCAAGAGCAGTGTCTCCAGGTCTTGATCGCTATTCTACTGCTTCTCCTGCAACAAGTCCGACCAAGGACTCCATGCCGGGCGCCTTCCCCGGGGACTCGAACTCCTCCCAAATTGTTGCAACCCCAACTGGAGGGAGCACATTGAGTGAGCAGGCTGCGGCTGCGGCTGATCCATTTGGTCTTCCCAAAGAGCCGGTCCGCTCTGGAACGGCAAAAGATGATTTTGATTCTGCTTTTGCCGGCTTTGGAACGACTGCCAAACCCCAGGAGCGATCCAATACTGGTTCATCTGCAGGAGGCTCGGTTAACGCAGCTCCGGCCGTCTTCAACAAAGAGTTTCCGCCTATTGCTGAGTTAGAACATGACGATGATAGTGATAGTGCCAGCGAACGTGGAGGTTTTGATGATGATTTTGCCCCAGCATCCCCAGGGCATACTAGAAACCAAAGCTCTGGACAACAGCCAAGTACAAAAATGGCCCCATCTAGTGATGCAACGAATGATTTACTTTCAGCAAGACCAGCTGCAATTCATTCCCTAACAAGTGAAAGTCTGGCCACCACAACTCCCCCCACCCCTGGAGCACAAGGTCCTCCACCGGTCTACGACAGAGTTGTCTCTCCCGGAGACCAAGCTCAGGCAGAGGCACAACAATATATAGGGCTCCTCCCATCTCGCGAAATCCCAACCTCACCCCCCAACGTCTCCGCCGAACCCGCAAGCTCCACAACAACCAGCCAGACACCATTCAGTGCTCCCCAAGCATCCGCGCAGCCCGTACCTCCCGCCAAAGTACCATTCGACGATGACTTCGACGACGAGTTTGATGATCTTGAAGATGCAAAGGAAGGCGACGCCGACGACGATTTCGCCAACATCTCCGCTCTCGACCGTTCCGGCCTCGACGACTTCAACCCGGTCTTCGACAGCCCCCCAACATCAAAAGCCGGCGACTCCACTTCCACGCACACCAAGAACGCTTTCGGAAGCAGTGACGCCGCATTTGGGGACTTCACACAATCGCCTCAATCTACGCAACCTACTCCTAACGCACATTCAGTCACAAACGATAACCATGACTGGGATGCGATCTTTGCGGGTCTGGATGGGCCTTCGGCTGCTGCTGCTGAACCAGCACCGCCGGCTTCTGCTTCGACTTCGACCTTGGATGTACCGAAGCCGAATGGTAACAGTGCTGGACCTGCGAGGCCGGAGATTGGAAGGGCTCTAACGGAAAAAGGGGTGCATGATGATCCGATTCTAAAGAACTTGACGACGATGGGTTATCCGCGTAAAGAAGCGCTGGCGGCGTTGGAGAAGTATGATTATAATTTGGAAAGGGTGAGTTGATTTCTGCTTGATTTCGTTGAGGAAAGATTTAGCAGCTGACTCTGTTAGGCTGCGAATTACCTTGCTAGTCAGTCATAATATCCGTTGATGAAAGTGGAGGTGAGGTGATGGACATGAAGGAAAGGGTTCCTTGGATGAGAATGAGAATGTGCATAGTTCCATGTCAGTCGATATTGTATTCTACGATAGCAGCGTATATCCAGTCTGCTTAATGAATATTTGGTGGCCCTTTGAGGAGATTACTCCGAGGCGTATTTTGAAAGGAATGCTCCATGAATTTGCACATGCCATGAAAAAATCCCCCCGAAAACGACCCTCGAGTTATTTATTTTCCAGTCTAGCCAGTACAGGTGCCGAGTGGCTTCTACACTGGCTTTCCAGTCCGGACTTGATAGCCATTATTTCCCAGCCTTGTCTAACCCCAGCCTATGCCATCAAAGTGTTGAAGCTAGCATGCTTCCAGCATATAGATGCCAAACTCCTCACTCATGAGAAAGCCTACAGTATCTACGATCCCCGGGTGACAGTCTTCACTACGAGTCCAACAGACCTCTCGAGCATCATCGCTCCAGCACAACCCCGCTAAGAACAGACCCTTTAAGCTCTGCAACGCAACATACGTCGGTTATTGATATATTATCTCTTCTATCTGGGCGTTTGTACGTTTCCAACTGAACTCTAGTTATTATCTTAAGATATGGCCCAGGGCTCATCGAATTGCAAAAAAAATTGTGGAGGTGGAGCAAAATTCTTGTATCTGGTGCAAGCAGGGAGATCTTTGGGTAGGTGGTGGGTGATGCATCGTCGGGTTGTTTATTTCTGGGGATCCTGGCGGTGTGTAGAGAAGGGTAGGGGGAGAAGCTCAAAATCTTAGGACGAGACTTCTTGACTTGAGAGTTATCTATCATGCTCGGTGTGAGTACTGTAAGCGCTCATTTCTCCGCTAAAGATCCCCAGGTGTATGCATGCATGTAAATGCTTGCGTGAAGAGTGGTATGTATCATTTCATAATACATGTACTGTACTCGTACTGACTGACCTAAAAGGGTATGTTCCTCCAGCACTGGTTCATCCACAGCAAGCATATCTCAGTCTACATACCTCTTCCAAACTTCGCGAGATGCTACACAATAAGGCAGGGCAGGGTTTTGAACGCCACTCCGCATTCCATGCAACAATCAGTGTTCATACAGGGCGAACAAAGACGCCTTGATGCTTGCTCTGTCTCATTGAGAACGAGAACTTGAACATGATGCTGGGAAATGTCACATATCTGCACGCTTCTCTCGAGTAAAGAAACAAGCTCTTGAGAATGCACCACAAAGGGTCTTCACCCCATAACCACCAATTCCACCCTCGAAAAAGTCAGCGCTGTAGACTTCAGTGGCCGCACACCCTTATTCCGACATGAGATATCCGCGCAGTAGCAGTCCTACTTGCTTATAACGCAGTCAAGCTCGTGTACGACGCCAAACGCGAAGCCGCCCTGGCATGTTCCTGAAACCACCAGGCGCTCTGGTACTGTATCCACCGCTCTATTCCGCGGCGACGCTCTCCATCCAGTCCAGTCTTCTACTCGCAGGCCCATCACAATCGCAAAAACAACACTGCCTACCTCGAACACCTCATCCGCCCGCCCTCCCCCGCGAAGACGTCGAGACGCAGGAACTCGCATCAGCAGTTTACATCCATCTCCTCTCCACGGGAACACTGCTAGTACAGAAGAGAGGTTATGTGCGAATACGCCGTCGGGTATAATAACCATACGATGTGTGCTGCTATCTCGTCTTGCCTCGTAACGCTCTCTGACTGTGCGGTTGCTTCGGGGATACGGGAGAGTTGAGAGTTGAAGATCTTGTATTGATTTTGCTGCTGAGCAAGTTGCTTGCTTGGAGGCGATGGGAGAGTGGGCGAGGTGAGGCTGCAGAGTGCTGTTGGATCGTATAGTATAGTCTAAAGATGGGTGTCGCGGAGCTGGGATGAGATGTGAAAGCGGGTGGAGTGGCTTTCAGGGCTGTTTACGGAGTAAGCGTTTTGCGGATGGATGAAGAAGATATGATGGATGAGAGAACTAGGAATATGAGATGAGAGGCAGAAGTTTGGAGGGTACTGGTGAAGAGTAGGTACCGTAGCAAGACATTAGATTTCGAGACGGAGTTGGAGGAACTAGTGCAAGGTATGTACGTATTATGTATGATGTACGAAGGAGAATAATCCAGAAGAACATAACATAACATAACATACACACCACCACGACATAATTACCCACGCAGTACAATCCTAATTCTATAATTACATTCCCGCCCGCGACGTGCAACAAAAAAAAAGACATCAATCAATCAATCAATACTCGTCCCTCGTGCCGTCTTTCTGGTAGTCTTAGTGGTAGTCGTAGTGAGTGGAGCTGAGTGATGTTGGTGGTGGTGGTATCTAAGAATAGATGAAGGAAGCCGTGCATGCTCACTCGACTAATGATACAGTACCGAGTACCTACCTACACTACATTTAGTATACTATACCCTTACTATTACTATTACTATTCGAAGCTCGCTCACTCGCTTCTAATAACAGAACAGTACAGAACAGGTAGCTAAAATACTGTACTGTACTGTACAACCTGGGTCTTTCCTAGGGATTTAACGAGTTGGTTACGGAGTATACGAGTTTTCGAAAGGAAGGATTCGGGAATCTGCATAAATTTATTAGGTAGGTATGTATAGATGTGAATACCGTGTTACGTACATAGAGAAATTATTTTGTTCATTATTCATAGGCGATGAAAACCGAACAGGAGAATATACTATATGGAAATCTCACCATGTAAGCCTTATTATGTACGTAACTCTTCTTACTTAAGGTTTTATTTGCTTCACGTATTGTTTAACCACCGCCACGCTAGACTAAGCCAAGCCTCGTATTCTTACGTGTAGCTGGGTTGGCTGACGGTATTGAAACCAACTGTTGCACTTCGCACCTGTGGTAAATATAGAACGCTTGGGATACATAAATTTCATAACTACGGATACACCAATAAAATTGGTATATAGAGATTGTCCGTCCACTACGACTGAAAAGTACATGATCACTTTCACAAATACTTAATTTTTCACAGGCATGGTTTATAGACGTCGTTCACTGACTATTGATTGCCTGAATTACAAGGAACGTATTGCAAACCATTCTTTGGAAGAAAGAAAACGGCTGGCGCAACTAAAAGGAGAATAAGGACAAGACGACAACTATCAACCTGAGCTCCAGCACTCCGAAAAGAAGCATCGCATCGCTATTGTAGAGTATCCATCTTGCCCAAAACAACTGCCAAATCTACCCTCGAGTATGTAATCCCACACGAGATAAACATGGAAAGCTAGCTGAGCAAGAGTTTAGTACTCGGCCTCGGCACCCTCATCACCTTCCATGGAATCCGTAGCAACCTCCTCGTAATCGCGTTCAAGTGCAGCAAGATCCTCACGAGCCTCGGAGAATTCACCTTCCTCCATACCCTCACCGACATACCAATGTACGAAGGCACGCTTGGAGTACATGAGATCAAACTTGTGAGATAGAGCGGACCAGGCCTCGGCGATGGCGGTGGTGTTGGAGAGCATACAGACGGCACGGTTAACCTTGGCGAGATCACCGTTGGGGACCATCTGAGGTGGCTGGAAGCAAATACCAATCTTGAAACCTGTTGGACACCAGTCGACAAATTGGATAGTGCGCTTGGTCTTAAGAGTGGCGACAGCAGCGTGAACATCCTTGGGGACAACATCACCACGGTAAAGAAGACAGGTTGCCATATACTTTCCGTTTCGAGGATCACACTTCACCATCTGGTTGTTTGGCTCGAAACATGACATGGAGATCTCCTGGACAGAGTTTGCCTCGTGGGATGCCTTGGCGGCGGAAACAACTGGGGAGTAGGCGACGAGAGGGAAATGGATACGTGGGTATGGCACCAAGTTGGTTTGGAACTCGTTCAAATCAACGTTGAGGGAGCCGTCGAAACGGAGAGAAGCGGTGATGGACGAGACAACTGGACGATGTTAGGACGAGTTTTACAGAGATAGGAATGCTACATACCTTGAGCAATCAGGCGGTTCAAGTTCTCGTAGTTGGGGCGCTCAAGACCAAGGTTTCTGCGGCAGATGTCGTAGATAGCCTCGTTGTCGACCATGAAAGAACAGTCGGAGTGCTCGAGGGTGGTGTGTGTTGTAAGGATGGAGTTGTATGGCTCAACAACGGAGGTGGCAGTTTGAGGCGCTGGGTAAACACAGAACTCAAGCTTGACCTTCTTGCCGAAGTCAACTGACAGACGCTCCATGAGAAGAGCACCAAAACCAGAACCAGTTCCACCACCGAAAGAGTGGAAGACGAGGAAACCTTGAAGACCAGAGCAGTTGTCCGCGACTTGGCGAATCTTGTTAAGGACCTGGTCAATCAACTCTTTTCCGACGGTGTAGTGGCCACGAGCGTAGTTGTTGCTAGCATCCTCCTTGCCAGTTATCATTTGCTCGGGATGGAACAAGCTGCGGTATGTGCCGGTTCGGACCTCGTCGACGACGTTGGGCTCGAGATCACAGTAGATGGTTCGGGGAACATATTTGCCTTGACCTGGGGCACGATAACGTGTTAGTTCTGTTTGAAGGCGGGTGTGTGTGGGTGTTTACCAGTCTCGGAGAAGAAAGTGCTGAAACCCTCATCCGGATCGGCGGCTTTGCGCTCCTCGGTCAAGTATCCATCAGGCTGTAGAGGAACGACGCGTTAGTGACTGCGCGCAGCGGATGGAGGATGTCTTTGGACTCGAAGATGAGGGACTAGACGTACCTGAATACCATGCTCAAGGCAATAAAGCTATAGCGAAAAAAATACTCGTTAGTCACGCCAGAATGCCCCCTATGTCAACAAAGCAAGGAAAGAAATGCTGCTCTGTTGTCGAAGTTGAAGCTCACCTCCCAGCAAGAGTTTGCAATTTGGCAACCGGCCTGGCCGACTATATAGACACGAGAATGTTAGCAACGACGATTCGTTGAGGTTGGAGGACGTGTTGGACAAGCGGTGTACTGGCGCGTCGAGAAAAGGAGAATATAAACATACCATTGATGGAGATGACTTCTCTCATGGTGACGGTGTGTAGAGAGTTGAAGATGTAGAGGAGAGGAGAGGAGAGGACAAGATATTAGCAAAAGGGTTGCTGGGTCTTGAAGGTGGTTGTAGAGGTATGGGTTGGTGGTCTTGAGGAAAGGTTGATAGTGGGGAAGGAGGGATTATTGATTGAGTATTTCGCTTGTGCAGGGTGGTTGTATCCAAGCGTCGTTCGCGCCTGCACCCGCTCCGCTGGCCGCCGCATCAACAAAACGGGAGTAGACGCGAAGGACGCTAGTACTGCTTTGGGATAGGGGTGGGGGGGGTCCAAGCCAAGCTCTGTCTGGTTTGGCTTGGTTTGGTTTGGAGGTTGGAAGGAACACGACATTTACAGTATCAAAGATATTGACATTGTTTAGTAGACAAAATGTATTTCACCATGTGCCACTTTCTTCTACTTCTTTTACACGCTTTTACTATTTCTGCAAATACCGAGAAAGTCATCTTTCTTGGCCCAAGCAGCCTGCAAGTCCCAGTTGAACATCCAACTCTCGAGGACCTAAATTTGGAAGCTCTCTCACCACAGCATTGGACCTTGAGAACGCATATACGCGCAGAATTTCCCACCGACAGTTCAAAACATGGACAAGCGTCTTGGTATCTCCTGTATAGGCTCGAGGAAGGGAAAAGATACGAAGTCAGGATCTGCTGGGCTGCGACTGTAAGTACCAGTGCCCAAGTGTCACCTCAGGGCTTATTTTGGTGTAGCAACCAACCTCCTTTCGTCTCGAGACATACGATTTACCTACCGTTTTCGAAAAGCCCGAATTGATTACTTCCCTTGCACAATACTCGGAAGGGCGTCAATCTGACCCAACTCAGATCCAAGATGAGAAACCCAGCATTTCTCGGAAACCTACAGCGAAGCGTGGTCCCGACGACCTCTCTTCAACTTTGTTTCTGCAGGTATTTGCAGCTGCAGATTACTACACTACGAACAAGACTATCATGAACAATGTTCCTCCGGTCTTTGTTGATATTATCTTGGACCCATTTATCTTCAATGTGTTTCCTCGGTCTCTGCTTCCTACCGCTGCTTATATTGTCCTGCTTGCAATTGGAGGCTGGTATCTGGCTAAATATGTTGGTAGTTGGTTCGAAAACTTGGCAAAACAAAATGCGGACGAAGAGAAGAAGAAGATATAGGTCTCAAAACCTTTCCTCTTCATCCCGAATTCCTTCTCACGACATCACCGTGCTATCTCGATAGCTCCTGTGTGTGGCACTTCGCGCTGTTTATTTGAAGATGGGAACACTTTCCGACTCGACTCGATAAACGAAGGCTCAGAGCAGTCAAAAAAGGTAACTCCTTAGATTACAAGAAGATGCCTATGTCATACTGCTAGGACAGGAGCGTAAAGATCCAGAACATATCTACAGCAACTGTTGCATTTCCATATTTAAGGCACACCTTTGCCTTCCCTCGTGGCCTTTGCCAGTTCAGACATTGCGACATCATCCGCATATCGCTGATAAATCGGCACATAATGCTCACGCTCACTCGTCGAGTTGACGACACTGTCCCTGGTCTCTACCGCTTTCAGCCACTTTTCGAACCTCTGGACCCATGCCTCTTCTTTTGGCAATTTGATGCCTCCTTTGAAATGGTCAAAGACCCAAAATCGCACCGCCCACGGGGCAATGATCAAGTCAATGAGACTCAGATCATTCCCCAGGAAATAAGGACCTTCAGGATCCATCTCTTGTGTGAATTGCTTTATCTGTTCGATGAAGTCTAGGCGGACTTTCTCGAGACCAGGATCAGAAGTAGACTTGGATTGGTACTGCAGAAAGCGATGGAAAGCAGGGATGATCCGTGAAGTGACAAAATCAGCCCATATCTTCATCCGGGCCTTGGTGTACGGATCAGAAGGAACCAACTTGGGAGTAGCCGAAGGATATGCCGAAGGATATGCCTCTTCAAGAAACTCGCACACCACGGTACTTTCGTATAATGGTTTGTTATCATATTGAAGAGTTGGAACCAGTCCACGCGGGTTCAAATCGAGGAGAGACTTCTGTTTATGGTACGGGTTCACTTAGTTTGTTGGTCAGTGTATGTCGAGGGCGTTTGAACTGGTGGCGCACTTCGATGTATTGGAAGGGAATGTTCTTCTCCAAAAGTACCAGGAGAACCCGTTGAACGAATGGACAGAACTAGTGTTGACTTAGAATTATATCGTAAGAGGAAGGGGTTGGAAATACCCATCCCGAATACAGTTTGAGCGACTCCTCTTTTTGGTGATCTTTCACCATGGCTGCGGCCGCGCCGGTGGCATTGGGGAAGAGTTGCGCATCTGGATGATCACCGGCCATGTTGATGTAACGAGCAGTGTAAACAATACAATAGAGGCAATGAGAAGAAGAAGAATCCTACAAAATATGTTGAGATGCAAGTTTTGAAACTTATATTATATCATAGTAATAATTGATCCCCAAAGATCTGATGAATAAGAACTCTACAGGGTAGCTTCGCAGTGACGCCATCCACGAGTTAATGATGAGGGTGGTGGGGCAAATATACGTCTCCTTCACATCTCAGCTTCACTTGCGCTTGAGACAACTATCTCTCAACTATCCAAATCTGCGGAGCAGAATATATAAAACAACTACTTATAGCAAAAGTTGGTATCAAGTCATTTCACAATTAATATCCGTAGTGATGACAAAATTACAGTATCCCTGCGCAGCTGAATGCCCGACAAATACAGTAAGGTGTGGCTGACTCGAGGGGCAACACAGCCTCTCTCTATAGACGTTCGCGGTCTTCTTTGCTGCCCAACCACATAAAACCATCCCTCCTTCACAATAATCTCTCTCCCTCTCTCCTCCCCTCTCTCCTCCTTTCTCGCAACCGCAAGAATCGAGTAACGCGCAAAACAACCATGACCGGTCCATCAACGTACGCTCTTCCCCCCGCTATCTCTTTCTCCGTATCCATATCGCGCCAAGCTGACAAGAAATCTGATTACAGACCCGGCCAAGAAGGCCCCTCGTACGGTCCGCCCTCTCTCCCCGAAGGCTGGATCGCGCAATGGGATGGCATGTCCAAGAAGTACTACTTCGTGCAACTCTCCACCGGCGCTTCGCAATGGGATACCCCCACACACGCTGCGCCCACAGGTCCCACGCCCCAAGCCACCCCGCAGGGAGGACTGGAACATCCATACGGAACGCCTAGTGAAGGTCCGCAGGAGTTGAATATCATCCAGAATCATGATGGCACGCAGAGTATCAAGCATGCGGATGGGACGGTGGAGCCGTATACGGGGGATAGGAGTTTGTCGGTACGTTTCTGCTTTTGTGGTTGGGATCGTGGGTTGCTGACAGGAGTATTGTAGTCTTTTGCTATGAACCAGTTGCTTGGTGGAGGGAAGAAGCAGAATCAGAATCAGGGTGGGCTGGGAGGACTTGCCAGCTCGTTTCTTGGGGGCGGTTCTTCTGGAGGAAGTGGTGGGCACTCAAGTGGAGGCGCTGGGGGCATTGTAGGCGCTTTGGCGGGAAGCTTACTTGGAGGTGGGAAGAAGCCAAATAATTCTCAGCAATCTGGAAACTATTCTGGTGCGCAGCAACAGCAGCATAGCGGTGGGGCGGGTGGATTAATGGGGAATCTTGGTGGAATGTTTGGTGGGCATCATGGCCAGGTATGTTGAAACTGCTCTGTTTCTTGAGTATATATTAATACCTTTAATAGCAGCAGCAGCAAGGAGGAAGCAACGAGTATGGTTATTCTCAGCACGGAGGTGGTCAACAAGGAGGTTACTCCGGCTCAGCACCACCAAGTTCCTACCAACTCAGCGGAGCTTCCCACACAGCCTACAACTCACCCCCTCAATCACAGCACGGCCAACCACAACACTACGACTCACAACCATCATACGGCGGCCAAAAACCCCAATACGGTGCCTCCCCCCAGCCACCCTACGGAGGTGCCCCTCAACACCAACACCAGCAATCATCAAGCTACGGCGGTTCCCCACCACCAGGCCAGTCTCCTTACGGCGGAATTCAACACCAAGATTCCTACGGCTCCAACCACCCGCCATCCCACCAACAACAATACCCGCCCCAAGGACAACCAGGCCAATACCAGCCCCAGAGCCATGGACAACCCGACCAATACCCTCCACCTCCCGGTCAGCAATATCCTCCCACTCCAGGCCAACAGCAGTACCCTCCCCCACCAGGTCAATACCCCGGCCTACCCTCACAAAACGGCCCCTCAGCCGCCTACGCCTCTCCTCCCCCATCCTACGGCCAACCACCGCAGCACTCTGGAAATCTAAACCAACCGCATCATAGCCATTTCCAGGGAATGCACCATGCGGAGCATGCGGGGGGTCTTTATGGAAACGGTCCGCAGCCAGGAGGTGGAGGGCCGCCTTTAAATATGGGGAGTCATCCGGGGCACGGACACAGACCGCAGTATGGTGAGCAACAGGGACAGTATGGTGGGCAGCAGGGGCAGCAGCGGTGGTAGTGGATGACTTGTTAATGTGGGAATGGGTCGATGGGCATGGTGGTATTTTATGAAAAGTTTCCTTTGGCTTTTGCGGTGATTTGCAATGGAATGAAATGAAATGGAACGAAACCAAATGGAATGGAACGAAACCAAATGAAATGGAACGAAACCAAATGAAATGGAACGAAACCAAATGAAATCAAATGGAATGGTTTTATTTAATATGAACGTATATCCCAGACTTGTTATACCCATAATTTCATAGTGACATTTTACCATTCTTCTGAATGCTTTGATTTCCCCTCTCAATTAACCCCTTTACATTAAACTAACAAGCGAGAGGCCAAACCATTCATTCCGCTAACACCTGTTCTTAGCTAATTTCCCCTTATTACCTACTCATTCATCATCATTAGAAATACAATCAGTATCAATCATTGCTTCTCCTTGAAATAATTCGCCCCAACAACCAACAACCCCTCCCTCTTCGCCCAATCTCTAAGACCATGGCCCTCCTCACCGGTTCCCCAGTGCTGGCGCGTGTCTGGTAGGGTTAGGTTTGTGTTGGAGCCTTCGAGCAGGATGAAGACGTAGCGGTGGTAGCCTGTTCCTGCAGGTGGGCCTGGTGCTTTGTCTGTTTGGTTCGTGGATTAGGAGGGATGCATGCTTACAGTAGGTAGGTAGGGGAATGGATCCGGAAAGAAAGGCTTACATTTGATTAAATCCTCAACTTTTTCAGTGTCGATGTCGAATTCGAAGACAAAGTCAAAGTCGGCTTCGGATTCTAGGAGTCCTGCGGCTTCGGAGACTGGTGCGATCCAATGACACATCTCACTGTCGACAAACCAATAAAGTCAGCGATGATTCTTTCAGTGGTTTCATTATTAAAGTAAAGTAGAAACCTCAAAAGCACGTCCTGGCAAGAAAGACTTTACTTCCTAATAACATACCTCCATTTTGGATTTCCCCTCGACGGCGCATCCGGATCCGTAAGCGCGATTGTCAGACCCGTCGTAGACTTCATGTCCGGACAATACACTCTCAGAGAAGGCTTTTCCTTGGTTTTGGATACCTTGAGCTTCTTGCCTGGGAGCACGGCTTGTGAGTGTTTGCCGTGGCCATAGGTGGGGAGGATGAAGCACTTTGGGTGGAAGTCGTCGACTATGTCGGGGATGATGGACGCTTTCTTCAGCCTGTGTGGTGTGTGTGTAACGTGAGTTGGAAGTTCGGTGGGAGTGGAAGTGGAAGTGCGTGCATGACTTACGCATGTCTGATTTTGTCGAGTTTGTTGTTCTGGGAGCTGGTGATGGGTTCTTTGGAGGGGCTGAGGGGGATTTGGTTTGTGGGGATGGCGAGACTGGGGGTGAGTATGGA
>QGMF01000308.1:0-40495 GCA_007821475.1 Lachnellula arida | reverse complement strand
GAAAGCATTATCCTCACAGCCACCAATGTCCTTACTATTCCCGGCGCTGAAACCGTCATTGCTTTTATTAATAAAAGGGGGGTCATCATCATTAACGGCTTCAAGATCATTATCATCAAGATCGTTGTCATCAAAACTAGTATCTTTTCTCTTCTTTTTTGCATCAACCAATTCTGCAGGCCGACATCCTGTGCCGAACAGGAGAAGCAGAAGTAATGCGAATTGTACACGGTGCCGCTCTGTAGAGAAGGTAGAAGTATCCCGAGCCCAGTGGTGGTTGAGTAAAAGCAGGAGGTCGTCTACGCCTAGAACAGGCTTCGACTTGACTGTGTTATCCAGCTTGAACGTATCAATGTACTATAGATATTAGCAACCTTAGATGAAGCAATCAGCAATGATTAGAGAGCGATATACCTTTAGGGCTTCTTTCCCATCATTTGTATCCATATGGCGGCCATTCTCTCGATTATATAGCATCTTAAACTGTGCTATGTATTGTTGCATCGCACCCCGTTTATTCACCCGGTCTTTGTCGTAAATATACCGAAAGAATGCCAGCGTAGTCCCCTTAGAGCAGTCCCGGATCACAGAACGCCATTTCTTCCTGAGTTGGTCACCGCAAAACCTGGTCGAGTAAGCGCAATTAGCTATGCAAACTTGATTGAAAGATATATTCCCTTACCTTATAAACTTGCTTTTAATACCTGAAAGATTGTCCTTAGTAGCATCTGCATAGCTATGTTTAATAGCAGTCTTTGCTTTATCATGCCGCTCGACAAGGTTCTGGTAGTATTCAGGCGGGTGATCGATCTTCTGTTTGGGCCGACGGCGCTCAACACGACTGTGAAGACGTTGAAGGTTTTGCGAAAAGGCTTCTATAGTATATTGTCTCGGGTTCATAATAATGAAGATTTTGCTCTAACTTTATATAGATCAACCTTGATAAGAGTATCGCTGTGAGGAGGGATGAGTGTCAAGGAGGGATGTGTGTTAAGAGATGCGTATTAAGAATGAGATAGGATAATGATAAGGATAATGTTAGAGGAGACTGGGAGATGCTTAGAATATATATGCAGGTAAGTGAGAAGTGAGCGAGCAGTACGGAGGCCCTCTTATTTTAGGGGGTGGGAGCATCCAAAGCCTAAAATAAGATCATTTGTCTAATTCTTAGATGTCCGGAGCTTAATCAACCGATAGGGCGCGTGCATTACTCGAGTATAGCACGTGATGATATCTTGGGGTTCAAAGCTGCATAAAACAGCGACTAAGCCAGCTGAAAACAGCAACTCCAACACCACAACCTCGTGTAATCTTATAATAATTATTATAAGATACTATTATTATAGTCTTGCGGACTATTATATATCGCGTGTATTATAATATTATTATATTTTAAGGTGGTTTTAGATCTTAAAATAGTAAATATTTAGGGTTTTTAGTATATAGATAAAGCTATCTTGATTATAACTACTTTAGAGGTTTAATACTTCCTAATAAGTTATTCTTATAGACCTAAATTAGCCTCTAGAGAAATTATATAATATCACCTATAGCTTCTCCTTATAGACCTAGATTAGCCTCTAGAGAAATCGCAGGTTG
The DNA here is from genome assembly GCA_007821475.1 of Lachnellula arida. Classification (NCBI taxonomy): domain Eukaryota; kingdom Fungi; phylum Ascomycota; class Leotiomycetes; order Helotiales; family Lachnaceae; genus Lachnellula; species Lachnellula arida. Next base: position 38,896 of record QGMF01000308.1, on the reverse strand, counting down.
CTATTACTACTCTCTAGTATAAGAATAAGATGCTTATAGACCTAAATTAGTCTTTATATTAAATTCCTGCCTCTTCTTAAAACCTAGCTACTCTATAGTATCTCCTATAAGATAACTACTAATTAGTGTTAGTATTATAGGTATATAGATATTATGATTACTTCTTACTATATAGTAGGACTTAGTCTTAGGTTTCTAGTTAATATTGCTTAGTATTCTAAGTAGTATTATAGGGGCGAAGAAGGGTTACGCTCTTCGCTAACTAAGCTATGGGTGGTCATGTGAGCTACGCGAGGTCACATGGCTACGAAGTCTTTTACCACGTTCCTTATATCCCGACACCTATACTTACTATACTCTAAAGGTCTAGTAGATAAAATCAAAATAATACTCGCTACTCTATACGCTCTGCTCTGCGTAGAAGCAAGCTACAAGTCAAGTCAAGTCAAGAATACTCCGGATAAATTCTTCATTATCAGGCAATTGCAACGCTTTCTCCTTCTCCTTCTCCACACCCAGACCACCTGAACAGCAACTACGGTATCTTATCTCTTAGCAAGAGTTATTATTTTATTCTACGGGCGCGGCTATTTTCTTTCTCTACGAGAATCGAGATAGCAATGGCATACAGTACACCTTGTCTTCGATACTCGTCGTCAGAATCAGAGGCAGAGGCCGAAGTCTGCTGTTTACTGTCAATGGCCTCGAATTACGGGGGGCATTGTGTTGTTTTCTGCATGCAGGGGATAAGATGATTTGTATTTGAAAGACTCTCTCCGTCTGCGTTTTACATTTGCACAGGTGGTTGGTGGTTGGTGGTTTTCAAAGTACTGTACTTGACTTCTTCTAACCCACCCGTCACTCGATATCTACTACTTCTAAGAACTTTCTAATAATCGAAGCTGCTACGCTACGGGTTTAATAAGTCTTGGCTTTGATTTGATTTGATATTGAATGCGCAGATAGAGTACTAGTAGGAGGGAGAGGGCACTTTTCGGGATATCTGTGAATTGAATGGCCATGCAAGGTCACCAAGGCTGAGCACGTTGCGTAATACTAAGGTCTATTCACCAAATCCGATGCCACCCACATGCGGCGTGCCAATATCTTGTATCTACAGCACATATTTCTACGGAGTATAAAGCATTTTTCTTTGAGTATCGACTCTTGAACCTGGACTCCGACACAAGCAAGTTTTCTCCGAAAGAAAGATTGCCATACTGTACTGTCTGTCAGAGACGTTGCTTCCTTCTACTTCGCTATACACGCACGGCTTTGGTATCCGCACAACACTGCACATCTATCCTATCCTATCCACAATCCCACCGCCCGAACCACTCATCTCCTCCGAAATGGCCTCACAAGCAAGTGAGCCCTCTCGACCCATCTCCAACATGTACGCCAACCTCACCGCCTACACAACAGCACTCTCCCGACCCGCCAAGTTCCGCGCCGAAATGGATCCCTCAGACGCAATAGCAGCGCACAAGATCAAGCCCCCCGTACCAGGAAGCATCGGCGAAACCCTCAGCCGCAGCCCGCCCCTCGACCCGCTCGCGGAAAACCTCAAGCGGGCGCGGACGGCGAGCGAGAGCGGCGACTACGAGGCGTTCAAGAGCGCGCGCATAGATGTGCTGTTATCGCTCGAGGAACAGTACCAGCGCATCGCGGCCGCGGCTCGTGTGCTCGCGGAGAAGGTTAAGCTTATGAAGCGCAGCGACGCCTTCTCGGCGGCCGGCCCAGGCTGGGTCGATGCGCATGCGTCGCTGCCGGATATTGGACGGGCGGTCATGGCGCTCGAAGACTATGCGAAAGCCTTCCCGCGCGATTTGAACGTGGAGCAGGAAGTGCAAATCTTTTGGAACAAGCGGATTTTCGGAGACCGGTACGCGGATCTGCGGCGCGAACAGCTGATTAGGCAGCTGAGGGTGTTGATGTATGGTGCTGTTGACGCTGCCGCTGCTGGTGATGGGCCGCTGGGTGGGAGGGATGAGTTTTTGGGGGTGTTTGGGGAGATGTTGGGGGATATGGAGGAGCAGTACTGGGCGATTCGGGTGGGGCGGAAGGCGCTTTTTGAATATGGGCCAGAGTATGTGCCGGATGTTGATTTGGAGTTGTGGTTGTGTGATGAGGTGGTTGATTGGGCTATTGATGAGCCGCCTTCTATGGCTCCGGCGAACGATCCACGGATGCAATAGGTGCATTGGTATCGTTTGGCTAGTTGTTAGGGATGTATGAACAAATGCGAGCGAGGCAGCGTGGTGGGGAGGGAGGTGATGGATAGATGTCAGGTATGAAAAAAGCAGACGACGAAACATAGCAAAAAGACCAAGAGAATAATATACCTATTTATAAAAAGGAGCCCGCGCCTACCTACGTGTAGCGACAGTAAGAAAGAACGCCTCCTCACGTATAAAATCCGATCCAAGATATACATACCATACTCCATACCCCAAACGCCCCCGCATGCCAACAGATAAAAACAGCACAACACTCGCTGCTCCTTTACATAAAAGCAAACTGCAAATAAGTCAAGATATTGTTATCACTTTAGTGCACTGGTCTGGATCTGGCCTAGAGATTCTGTTCAGTGGTTCTGTGGCTGTATTTCTAGCTGTAGAAAAAGAGAGGTTCTAGATACCGTTTGCGTTGCGGCGAAAAGGTGAGGTCGCTTAGTCATCGGCGCAAAGGTTGTTACACGTGATATACGTTCCAGCATACTCCGTAACTCACTACTGCCCGCCCCGCTCCGCCCCGTCCCGTCCCGCCCCACCCACCGTAGCCACTACGCTTACCAAATACGAAAGTCAAGCTAAGCCTAATACAACCTAACTTATAATTTATTTTCAACGACATGTCTTGTCATGTCCACCCCGCTTTGCGCGCTCAGCCCAAAAGTGGGATTGCGGTATGTAGGGAGGTGAGGTAGAGTTTTACTTGAATAGCGTGAGTGTACTTGTACTGACTGGTATGATGATATGGTATGATATGAAATGATATAACAAAAACACCCTGTCTCCGTATATACGTATAATACGTACACTTTCTTCCCATCCATCGCAGGATTTCGCACGATGTGTTGAAGTCGCATTGCGTTACGCGCTTTTTTCTTGTAGCGCAGTGTGTGTGTAAATTGTTCGATTGTGGGTGTTTGTTCATGATTTGATTAAACATCATCCTTTCCCCCTTTCCGTTCCTTTCATTCCTTCCCTTCCCTTCCCCATTCTCCCTTGTCCCAGACCCAAACCCAGACCCAGACCCCCGAAATTCAAATCGATCCCAAGAGCAGAGCGCGCGCATGATCACAGACCACAGCCATCACCATCGAATACAACATCCCCTCCTTTTCATCCACAATTAAACCCCACAAGCAGCATAAGCCGAGATCCAGTAGTAACAGCAGCGGCAAAACAATATTCAACCAAACCGCAACCGCAAGCGCAGACAACAGACACAGGAAAAAGAAAATCGTATCAGTCCATCATTCATAAGAAGGAGTGTGTCTTTTCCCGCACGTAGACAGAAAAAAGTAAGCCAAAGATTTAACACCACCCGAGCCGCTCCATACCATCCCAAACCAATTACATCAAGGAAAAACGCACTTTAAAGCAAAAACATGAACGCCGTGGAACATATTGTACCAAAGCAGACCGACAGACGCTGAGGATGTAGATGTGTATGAGGATTTTTGATAAGTTGTACCGAGAGGTAGGGAAATGTATAGGCCGGGCCAAGGAGAAAATCCGTTGATACCCGTAGGAAGTATTTCGTTTATTGCCGATGCCGTATGTAAATGTTGTTCCGCTACCGCTTTCTCTTCTTACTCTTATCCAGGCTACCTTGCCCCCCTGCGAGGATGCTGGGGGCCATATCAATGTCGACACCATTTTCGTCCTTCTTGACGGGAACGCCCATATGGCGTCCATAGCGGCCTTTGCGACCATTGCCTTCATCCTCGCTGACACATTGGTCGGCGCTGAGGCCAGCATCTTTGCACCGCTGGCATGGGCGTTGGCGATCGCACCCCTTCTTGCTCTTTCGGCATCGTTGGCAACGGGGTTTGGAGGAGAGATCCTCCTCGTCCTCACCAAGCTGATGCTGGAAGTTCAAGTTGGAAGCATTGGATGTCTTCCGAGACTGGGAGGGGAGCGAGGTAGGAGAGATAGGTTTCGCGCTGCCAGGAGCGCTGACAGACTTCTTGGATTTGACAATCTGGGCAGGGCGCTGTGTCTTTGGCTTGCTGGACTTGTTTACCTTGGCTCCAGATGCACTGGCGCGAGGCTTCCCCATGACTGGTGGCATGCTCTTTGACTTTGGAATCTTGGTATCTTCCATAACCACATCCTGATTGGCAGGCGTGAATTCATAATCAGCCTCGTCTCCGCTTGGCTCTGTGCTATCTTGACTTGGCAAGATGTTGTCTAGACGAAGACGGGATTTCTTGACATGACCCGGAGGCAGAATTGGGCTTGTCTCGCGCTTCTGTCGGCGAGCAGGTGGGAGCTCGTCCTCACTCTCACTCTCATCATCACTTGTAGCACCAGTGGAAGAAGCAGCGTCGGCTCGTCCGCTAAACGTATCATCCAGCGTAGAAGCAGATGTGCGACCGTGAGAAATGTTTGACATTTCACCCAATCTCATCAATTGCAGAGCAACATCTTTATCCTCTTCTGACATGCAGCTTCCCACCGTCGGGTCAGGTGTAGGAAGTATTCCGGAGCTGTTGCCAGTTGGCGTCGTCCCGAGAGATTGTCGACCTGGATAGCCCACGGCCCCGCGAGTGCGACGACCTTGAGCAGCAGGTGTAGAGTATATACCAGGTTGTCCGAACCCATTGCTATAGCTTTGAGGGGATTGCATAGATTGTGGATTTGAGAAGGGATGCTGCGCAGGATGTGTGAAAGGGAAGGAAGCCCTCTGGTGCTCCATTCGACGTGCTGGGGAAACGGAGGAGTTTGAGGTTGCAGCAGGCATTTGGGGTGGCGCAAATAATGGTAGTTCCTAAAGGTAACAAATGTTAGGAGATACTTCAGATGAATACGAGAAGTGAATCGTGTGTAAAGCTTACGGAACTCTCAAACTTGGCTCTCTTGCGACGCCCACCTTCCACAATATTGTCCAAACTAATCTCCGTATTCCCCAAGTGCTCACTCTTGGTTCTGCTGGATACGGAACCAGGAGCTCCATCTCCACTGCTGTACCCATTCATGCCATCGCTGTGGTTGTCTGCGAAGCTACCGTGGGCGCTTGACCCCCGGCTTTTGAAACCCGACCGCGAGACACTCTTCTTCATCGGAGGCAGATTCGTGTTTGCAGAGACACTCCGACGACCACGGCTGTTCGGAGATGTACTACGCTTGCGAGAAGTCCTCGACGTAGGTCTAGAAAGCGGTTGCCCGTAGCTGAGAGCCTGGGCGGGCTGTGGAGGCGGCATATGGTGGCCATCGCCGGGATAAAAGGCCTGCTGCAGAACAGGCGACTCCGAATGATAGGGTGATGGACCATAGGCACCTGGAGGTGGTGAAGGTTCATCAATGACTCTGACATACACAGTCATGTTGTTCCGAAGATTTTCGTAACGAGCGATCAGAGTGTTGCCCTGTTCATCCTCAAAACTGACCCCCTTGGCACCGCCAGGAGGAGCATAAAGACCATAGAAGTTCTTGACTGTAGTGACAATCGAATCGGTGGTATCATGAGGGAATATCTGCACCCGCATAGGGAGGCGCGCGCGATAATGAGGGGATTCGGGAAAGAGGAGTTCGAATGCGACACTCTTGGGCGTCGGACTCCCGAATGGGGACATATTCGTATTGTGTGGAGTTGTAGAGTTGGATTGACCGTTGGCATATGTCGCTGGGGGTGTAGCCATTCTCTGGGCTCCAGTGCGCGCATCCATACCGGTCATTGTGTGCCGGGTTGGGTCCGAATGTGAGCGAGGAGCAGAGCGCTGGGAAGTTGATTTTGTGCGTTTGACGATACGGGGCCGGAGAGAAGACTGGACAATTCCATGCCACTGCTGCAGCAGTACTTCTCTGTCGATGGATGGCACCTATTCCCAAGTGATGTGTGTTGTCGGCGAATACTGAGGTTGCGTGTTGGGCGGATGAGACGGTTGTCGCAAGGAGGCGGATGGATGGGGAAGACACCGAGGGTGCTGCTGTCTTGCGATCTGGAAGGTTCAGAGTGTTAGTATTGATCTTTGTGTGTTCGATAATGATATTAGAGAGCGAAATGATAAAGGGGATGGAGTATTGATGGAATTGCGAACTGCTCAACGGTGTGTGGGCGCTTCTTGGCCGACAGAGGTCAAGGGGAAGAGAAGGCACCGCCAGGAGAGAGATAGGATAAAGACTGATGTTTTTGCTTGATCGCATAACATCAAATATGACTGGGAACTTACTGGGGATCAAAATGGATGCCGTTGTGAGGCCTATCGAGGCATTTGAAGTCGTCGTTCGTTGGAATTGGTGTGCCGAAAGTGCTGCGACGCAGAGAGGTTAGAAGATGGGGATTTCTTGGGAGATTCAAGCCGATGATGGCTTGAATGGATGTGCGAAAGGCTGATGGATGGATTCGAGACTTACCAAGTCTTGTATTTTGTCGTTGTGATGCCCTTTGGTGTGGTCTTGGAAGAGAGGAGTAAGGTTACGAGTCGGCAAGCTGTCTCTGAGGTGGGTTAGAACTAAATTGTCACAACTACTCACATTTCATAAAACGACATAACTGAATAACTACATATTTTAGCCAGTCTTCTTTCACTTGTCTAGGTACATAAAATCTACTACTACTAATATAACATTCCACAGCAGAAGCTAGTCTTTACTTCTCTTTCTATTGTTCTCAAAGTCCTCGGATTCCACTCCGCATGCTTGCCTGTCATTGCCCGCTTTGACGGATGCGCAGTGCTACGATCCTCCTCTTTTCTTGATATCAAGAAGTTTCGCAGTTGCGACAAAGAGCACAGCCCAAAAGTACCTCCTCCGTGATACTTTTCTCTTATCCAAATTATACATTCCCAAGTCACCCCCCACGAATTGAGACATTTCTTGCGGAAATGCTCACTCGCTCGAGTCTCTTTCCCTTCCCGCTCAGCCCGTTCTCGGAGAGAGGGGGGGTATCTGCTCCTCCTCCTGCTCCTATCGACAAGCCCACGTAACTCGTACATGATGTAGCTTTGTCTGGAAACATCCACACACACAAACGGAGGCTTCAGATTATCATTAGCTGCATCTTTGTTTATGGGAGGCAGGTCGTGAGGGTCTCCGAGCGCATGCGACTAGAAGTCGTCAACTGGCTGGCTGGTCTCCGGTTTTGCTAGACGCAGTGGCCAAATGCTTGAGCAAGTCAGAGCCAGCCAGCCAATGATAATATGCGCCATCCGTCTGAGACAGGGATAATTGGACGATCACGAGTGTAACATGGACATGTACAGCTCCAAAACAATCAATCGGTTGACGGCCTGATGAATGTGGCTTTGGACTGAAGCGCGTGTATTCTATATTATTGTATCCTGTGGTCCATGGTTCTTCAAACAACCGCCAAGTCTATCTTAACCTGGGTCAAGGAAAGGTGTCGGTGTAGCAATTGTAATATTGATTGCGCCCCTAGGATGGATGCTGGTATGCGCTGGCGGCCAGTTTCAAGTGCCTTTTTATGCTTAGACTTGGAGGGGTCTACGGCAAATCCAACCTTCTGACGATGGATGGCGCCGGGAATGGCCAAATCGAGGCCAGGATGCAGGTGCTTCTGCATTTGAATGACTGGTTCACCAGCTTGGATCTTCACAGTGCAGGTCTAGTATGCAATGTTGTTTGTCGTGCAGCTGCCAAAGATGCTGTTAATTCGCCGCCGCCCGCACAATTGAGAGCGCAAAGAGTGGGCATTGATATGGCAGCACAAAGGAGGGTATTGTATTTTATATTTTCTCTGCATATCCCAAACGGAATCTGGCATTTTGAGAATACTGAAAGATATACCTTGGTGGATAGTCTCAACTCCTGTCGCAGGCAGAGTTGGTGTTGATGACGACGACCCAATGGCCTTTCAAAGATTTGTCAATTCCGAACAGCACCTGGCCGACAGACCGCAGCCCTCGAGCTCCTTTACATCGAGACTTCATCCGATCGCATGCGACCCCGTAAACAAAGACAGGTTCACAGACACGGGTCACGCCGTTCCTTCACAGGGCCGTGTTGATTACGTGCCGATTGATAGGAAGGCAAGACATGTGCAAGTGTCTGCGCCATAAGCGCAAACGTCGGTTGTGAGATCCTAAAGGCCTGGCAAATCAGAAGGGCATGAGTAGACCTTCCAGGAACAAAGGTAAAAATCCTAACATTGGCAGCCAATCACGGAAAGAAACGCTGCTCCTAGGAGACACACTTTGGGAGGTGGTGGGGAGGCATTATTAACCATTGATTAAGCAAGTCAAGGCTCTAATGCGTGGCACTTTGCTTGGGGTTCGCTGAAGCTTCTAGACAAGGCCGTCTTCCGAGCGGCTAAGTTTCCAATCACTTGATCGGAAGAAAAGAGAAGGGGAAAAGGTGAAAATGAGTTAAATCTTATCGGGAAAATCCCATTCAACATATACATGATGATTGCCATTGAAATGAAGATGCGATGAGAGTCGTTGGTGATTGAAGTTTGATCAGATGACTGTGTGTTCTTAGCGCGATTTTGAGGGGCGAATCTCATGTTTTGACCGATTCTTGAACTTTCCTCCATGGCAGCACCAGGAGTTGTCGCATCGCACTTGAAAATAAATCAAGTATTAGATATAAGTTTAAATCACCACAACGCAGTCTTTTACGTTATAGAAACTTTTGAAACATGAGTTGTGAGTTTCAGATGTTATTTTGTTTTTTTTCTACGCGTCGAGAGGAACGCGTAGCTTATTAGTAAGCATGACGTAGGAAGCGCATTGAGTTTGACAAGTGACACTACAGGAGGTAATTATTATTAATACAAACTTCCCCATATGCATTACTGTACGTTATGTTCCCATTGCATGGAATTAATTAACATCTCATCTCGTTATAGTAGAAACATTAAGTCCCTAATGTTAGAAAATTGCATTGCTAGCAATTACAAACCGAATTAGTCAAACCCGGTAGGGGTCGACAAATATGGGCCTCGGGAAGATGCAAAAAGCGGCACTTATTATGTATCCACTTTTAACCGCCTGGCAGCTTGGAAATCGGTGCCGCTTTTTCTATCTACCAGCAGCATGAATTCATCGAAACCACTTTTTGCCAGCACACCAAATAATGAGAATTTTTTGCGCCTGGGGAAATATATGCATGAGTTTCCGAACCTCTGGTTATTTCCCAGAAGCTAGAGATGGTTTGCCCTGTGGCTTGGTGAAATAATTTTTTCTTTCGTGCTACGCAGAATTCTTCCTCTTGACATGCCCGGATAAACAAACTAGAGTGACGAAAATGTAGAAATCTGTGAACCCAAAGTACAGTATCCCCAGATTGGATCCCTTTGATTATTTCATGAGTGTGAGATAGTAATTTCGGTATTTTTAAGATGTCTAATAACTGCGTATCTTGTAAATCTGTTTATACTACACTAATGAAATTGCTTTCACTTAGGACAACGAAGCTCTTGGGCTACCTGTGAAGAATGGCAAAATAATTCTAGGGTGCAATTTATTCTCAAGGTAATAGTAACACTTCAGCTTATAAAGATAATCTGCTATTATCAAATTCCGCTTTATATCACTAAATTGAATCAAATATCCGTGGATGTATTACTTACTTTCAATCGTTGTGGAAGACTGGAGTCGGAAAGATATATTCAAGGCATACTTCTATTGCCTGCCAGCTGTGAAAATTTAATACAGAGAAGGCCTTTGACGCTGTCCACTTTCATTGGAATCGCATATCCTATGGATTTCGTCCTTGACCATTTTAGTCGATTTACTAAGGATGATGTAAACATTGAACGTATATACTAACGAGAACTTAGGGAAATAGGATTATCTACCTCTCTGCTTTGCATTTTAGTTCCATCTGAATCCATGATCTAAAGAGCAACTCCAGCCCACGAAAAAGGCTGGCTCTACATTCCAGAGGGTCAATAAATGGCATGATAGGAGATCAAGATTCAATTAACATGTTTGTTACTAAACGTTAAGTTTCTGGGTGGGGGTTTAGCTCCCTACCTGAGATGGCTTGTCCACAACTGAGAGTCATCCTATACCGTTCTTCGTTCCGTCTGCAGGTGAAACAATGGGCGACCAACAAGACACTTGTTATGCAGTGAAGTTCAAAGTTCCCGTTCACCAAGACGTGAATTAAGCGAAAGGTCGTTGCCATTGTCGTTGCTGTGACAGATGGCCCTATTCCAGCTTAGCGTTGACAGGGATTACCTCTGTTTACATTTCGTAGTACCAAGTCCGAGCTGACCCAAACATATCGCGATATTCCCTTCACATCTCAGTTCGCCCTCCTCCACCTCCTCCTTCCTCCATCCTCCTCATCTCATCTCCTCATGGATTCGCATTGACTTCCATTTGCAACTCTACTCGAGCACAATTGCATCGCCCGAAGCACCCGCCAATCCTGTTATCTCGACACGCCCTCCTACGCCTACCTACTCGATCTCCTTTTATGGATTTTGGGACGCGATAATTTTGCACACCAAACTTCGAGCATTGCTTTGCATTCAACAAACAGTTAGGAAATAATTGCATAGCATATTTGCAGTAGCTTTTGGCAACTCACTACCGTAAATCCCTTTGCATAGCTACTACCAACCATGGACGCACGAGTATGTTTTGTTATTCACGCCTTCCCTCACTCCCGGCTTACATCCCCCCCATTCCTCGAGATTGCCTTGACAACTTCATTTCCTTCGCAGATTGATTTGCATTACACCACAAGCTGACATTTAATTGATTCATAGCCACAACGTCCCATGCGAGCTCTTCGTCCTCAAGGCGATGAGAATATTGCTCCTTCCGCCAAACAGACACTTCACCAGCGCCACAAGTCGACCGGTACACTCTCCAACATGCTCACGGTAGGAGGGCTCAAGGCTGCGGCCAAAAGAACTGCCTTTGGAGATGTGAGCAATACAGTCAAGAGCCTGGCTACGATTCATGATGATTCTGTCCTTCCGGGGAAATCAAGTCACTCGGACTTCGTCAAGCCTCTTGTGCAACAAGACAAGCCCGTAGCATTTCTTCGACCTGCCCAAAGACCTCTTAATGTAGCACCAATCAAAGGCCCATTGAACATCACCTCGTCGACTACGTCCGAACCAGTTTCAGTACCTGCTGCATCCAAGGCACCACTGGCAGAGCCGCGCCAACAAAATCCACAATTACCTCCCATGAAGCGCACGCAATCCAAGAAACTCACAGCGATCTACAAGGATTCTAGTGCAGAGACTGAACAACAACCGAAACCCCCCGTCAACCTAAACACGAGGCCAGAGTTAGCCCCTATTGCCCCTGTCCACCAAGCACTTGAGCCTCGCCATCATAAAAGTCAACCACAGCTTAAAGCAGACCCGCAACCGGTCCTTCGCAAAACTCAGAGCAAGTACTTCGATGCCCAGCCACCACCAGAATCCGACAAGTGCAGTCCGACTGAGGCGATCTACGAGAATGCAAGAGAGGATCCAGTTACCACATCTGGCGATGCATACGAGTCGTATGACAGAATGGTAAATCAGGGGAAAGATGAAGGGCCAATTCACGCTGCGGAAGAGATACTGAACAGGCAGCATAGACAGATACCAGCGCCATCTGTATCCGAGCCAGAAGAATATTGGGAGGACGAAGAGGAAGAGATCTATGACGAGCAGGGATATACCACAGCACATTCCTATCGATCAAAAGGCGACAACACCACTGGAGGCGCAACTACGGTTCTCTTCCCCAAAGTCACCAACAAGGCAAAGAAGGAAATTGCTGCTGCTACGGAGGTCTTCTTGAGCACTCGCACACAGGAAGACATTGAAGAAGACGAATGGGATACTAGCATGGTGACTGAGTACGGGGATGAGATCTTTGCTTACATGCGAGAGCTTGAGGTAAGTCTCTATGCTTTCCTTGCGTCTTTCGGGCCACCACAACGCGTCCTGCGGCCTAGTAGGTGGCCATATGGCCGCTTACATGGTCATTGTTTACCTCACCCCTGCCGTGTTTACCCTTCTCCACTCTGTTGCTAACCAATCTTAACTCATAGATCAAGATGCTCCCTAATGCACACTACATGGACAACCAGGCCGAGATTCAGTGGTCGATGCGGTCTGTTCTTATGGATTGGCTGATCCAAGTTCACCATCGCTTCTCCCTGCTCCCTGAGACCCTCTTCCTTTGCGTCAATTATATCGATCGATTCCTCTCATGCAAAATCGTATCTCTCGGCAAACTTCAATTGGTCGGTGCTACAGCTATCTTCGTTGCTGCCAAGTACGAGGAGATCAACTGTCCATCTGTCAACGAGATTGTGTACATGGTCGACGGCGGTTACACGGTAGATGAGATCCTCAAGGCGGAACGCTTTATGCTTAGTATGCTCTCGTTCGAACTTGGATGGCCTGGACCTATGAGCTTCCTGAGACGCATAAGCAAGGCGGATGAGTATGATTTGGAGACCAGAACCCTGGCAAAGTACTTCCTTGAAGTGACTGTGATGGATGAGCGATTCGTAGGAAGCCCTCCCAGCTATATTGCTGCCGGTGCTCATTGCTTTTCTCGTTGGATGCTAAAGAAGGGTGACTGGGTAAGTTATTTTGCTTTCAAACTGGTGGCCAACAGCTAATTCATAATGTAGACTCCTGCACATATCTACTACTCCGGGTACACTTGGGGTCAATTGAGACCCTTGGTATCCATGATGATGGAATGTTGTGAAAATCCTCTGAAGCACCATGCTGCCGTCTTTGAAAAATACTCGGATCGTCGGTACAAAAAAGCATCAACATTCGTCAAGAATGAGATGGAGAAGGGCTTCGTTCTTCCATCCATCCAGATCTCCAACTTTCGACCATCTCTCCCATCCCTTGAGGATGTTGCCGCTCAGATGCCTTTTGAAACGCGAGATTCCTTCAAGCGCATGGTCCAAGTCAAGGGCTAGGCTGGCTCCAATACATCATACACAACTACATCGGATACTTCAATTCTCTGTATATTATTGGACCAGATTTGTCGCTAATGGTCTCATTGACGGTCGATATGGTGCTTCCTATCGATGACATTTGGATCCTCACCACATTACCACCAAAATCAATAGATGGCGCTGCTTTCCCCGATTATTGGCGGCGTTGCATGGTCATGCTTTGTTCTTCGCTGCATCTTTTCTTCTTTCAAGCGACCCCTCAGTCTCGGCCCGACACCGACACACCGACTTCTGCTTTTCTAGCGTAACGATACCTCACGATACCACGAGACCACGAACATACTCGTACCTCAGCCGTCTATAATTGAGGTCGACTTGGCTTGAGGTGCATAATAATAAAATGGGGGCTTTGTAATGCATTGTTTTTGCGTCTATTCACAGATGCTCAGTGGCTGTTATTTTTCTTTATGATATGGCGTCAGGGTGTATGGAAGGGTATCCATGAAAGTAGAATTAGAAGTAGACGTAAGGAAAGAATGATACTTCTATCAATTAATGAGATTGGAGCATCAATTGATCGATCGGACTATCCACCCCCACTAACAGAAGATGTGGATACCAGCCACCATCCAGTTAAATGCCGCATGTTTTCTTTGCCACTCAATTTCATTAATCGATATAAATGATCTCGGAAAATGATTCTCACCTAAAGTCAATAACTTCTCTCTTTGGATATAGTTATTCTCACGTGCCTTCTTTGACCTGGGCCCTGGCCGGCCTGGTGGGACTTCGATGGGAAAGGAAAGAAGGGGAAGGTACCGCGCATCTATCTCGGATCCGGATAATCTTCCTCCCGCCGCACCTCATTTTGAGCCAATCACGGCCCCCTAAAGATGGCACGCGGAAAGGTTCCACCTTCCTCTCGCGCGCAAACATAAATCCGGACGGGCGCAAGTCTCCGTGGCAGCGGAATACAAAAAATACGAGTAGCTTTCGTCCTCTCCCATCCCCCGAAGGCTGACGGAGCTAGAAAACAACAAGGACTAAGCTTCCCTGTCGCCGTCAATCCCCGTCTGCCACTCATTCTTTTGGGACGTGTATTCGTTGTTTATTCTTTTCTATTTCATTGCATTTCTTTCTTTGCCGTGGAAACACATAGAACCAATCGAATCCCCCGTTCTCCAGGAAGGAAGAAGGAAGGAAGGATTGCATTCAGTTTTCACCATTGCACGACAAAGAACCGGAGGAAAGGAACTGAGTCAAACGCCAACGCGAGTTGCAATTGGGAAGTAGGGATAGTACATGATAGGATACGATACGACACGATGCCGGATCTTATCAAGGCGAAGGAGGTGGTGAAGGAGTCGTTGTTGGGGACAGAGGTCGTGGACGAGGTGCAGATGTCGGCGCAGAGCAAGGCGACGTTTGAGAAGAACGCGAGGAGGGATGAGGAGAGTGGGGAGCTGTTTATGGGTGAGGAGGAGTTTGTTAATGCTGTTGCGCCGGTGGGGGAAGATTATGTGAGTCTGCCTCTGCTCTTGCATCTGTTTTTTACTCTTACTCTTAGTCTTTCTTCCTACTGTACAGCTTGGCTCGAATGGACAGCAATTGACTCATGAACCATCAGCACAAAATCAAGCGCGAACAATACGGCATCCTCTTCAGAGTCGCCGACAGGAAGAAGACGGGCAAGATCAGTCTCCCGGACTGGAGTACCTTTGAAAACCTCCTTGCGAAACCCGATGCAGAGTACGAGATTGCCTTCCGGCTTTTCGATGTCGATAATACTGGTTTCGTCAAGTACGAAGATTTGAAGAAGTTGTATGAGCTGAATAAGAGTCCGGATAGTATACCGTTTGACTGGAGTTGCGAGTGGGCGACGTTGTATAGTGGGGGAAAGAAGCGCAGACATGATCTTACGTACCCGCAGTTCTCGCAGATGCTGAGAGGGCTGCAGGGAGAGAGGATACGACAGGCTTTCCATTACTTTGACAAAGATGGCGATGGATTTATTGAACCCGAGGAGTTTCAGCGTATTATCCTTGAGACGGCCAAACACAAGCTTTCAGACCATCTGTTGGAGAACCTACATACCCTCTGCAACATCTCGACAGGCACCAAGATCTCCTATGCCAATGTTCGCGCGTTCCAGAACATGATTCGGGAAATGGACCTTGTAGAGTTGATCATCAGACAAGCTACAGCGCAAAGCGACGACGGCAAGATAACCAGAACAGAATTCCTCAACGAAGCAGCGCGCATAACCCGCTTCTCCCTCTTCACGCCCATGGAAGCAGATATCCTCTTCCACTTCGCCGGTCTCGACGAACCCTCAGGCCGCCTTGGCCTCGGCGATTTCTCCAAAGTCCTCGACGCCTCATGGCGCGACCCGCTATACAATGCTTTCGGAGCCGCCTCTGCTGGAGCGCAGAAAGCAAAGACAACCACCCAGAAAGCCCTGCGCTCAGTCCTCGAATCAGTACACCACTTTGCACTTGGTTCTTTGGCTGGTGCGTTCGGTGCTTTTGTGGTGTATCCTATCGATCTGGTCAAAACGAGACTGCAGAACCAGCGCTCTGCACGCCCTGGGTCAATGATGTACAAGAACTCACTCGACTGCGCCAAGAAAGTTATTCGTAATGAAGGTTTCACTGGTCTGTACTCGGGTGTCTTGCCGCAACTCATTGGTGTAGCGCCAGAGAAAGCTATTAAGTTGACTGTCAATGATCTGGTACGAGGGCACTTCTCGGATAAGAATGGAAAGATTTGGATTCCGCATGAGATATTAGCGGGTGGTACTGCTGGTGCGTGTCAAGTTGTATGTTCCCCCAGCTTCTCTATGTAGCTCTTCAACCCTATTTCTCATACTAACACTTTCCAAGGTCTTCACCAACCCCCTCGAAATTGTCAAAATCCGCCTACAAGTCCAAGGTGAAGTCGCCAAATCCGTCAGCGACGTCCCCCGCCGCTCCGCCATGTGGATAGTAAAAAACCTCGGTCTAGTAGGTCTCTACAAAGGCGCCTCGGCTTGTCTCCTCCGCGACGTCCCCTTCTCAGCCATCTACTTCCCAACCTACAACCATCTAAAACGCGACTACTTTGGGGAATCACCAACCAAGAAACTCGGTGTCGTACAATTACTCACCGCTGGTGCTATTGCTGGAATGCCAGCTGCATACCTAACAACACCATGTGATGTCATCAAAACCCGTCTCCAAGTCGAAGCGCGCAAGGGCGAGTCTTCCTACACGAGTCTCCGCCATTGCGCGACCACTATCATGAAAGAAGAGGGCTTCAAAGCCTTCTTCAAAGGCGGACCAGCACGTATCCTACGCTCGAGTCCACAGTTCGGTTTCACGCTCGCGGCGTACGAGGTCCTGCAAGGCTTGTTACCGCTCCCGGGCGGCGAGACTGGCGAGGGTGCGAACGCGATGCCTCATAAGGGCGTGGGTAGTGTTGAGGCTGGTCTGCCGGGCCAGGAGGGCCCATTGGGGTATTTGAGGAGTCGGAACGCGTTGAAGATTATCTTGGATTTGGATGGCGAGTTTGGGCGGCGGGGTATGCCTGGTGGTGGGGAGGGGTGGAAGGGGTTACCGAGGGTGTTGGGTGGGAAGTCGTAGGTGCGAGGCTGAGACGGGTATGAGTACGAGTACGCGTCTAATTGTATTGTTGATTCGAGCAGAGACCGAGATGAGTACGTACTAGTATAGAACATGTCTGAGAACCCGAGAGAGAGAAAGAAAGGCTTGATAGAGGGGGCATAGAATAGAAAGGGTACATGCATATATCTAGACCCTTTTTCTAGATCTCAATACAGCCAGTCAACCAGCCAGTGTTTAGCGTTTTTTATCCGTCTTCTTCCTTTCTTCTTTCCTCTATTTTGTTCCTCTTACACATACTCGTACAAAAAAAGTATTTCACTTTACTTCATTTCACTTCATTTCACTTCATTTCACTTCATTTCACTTCACTTCACTTCACTTCACTTCACTTCACTTTGTTACCTACTACTCGAATTCCCGTCATTTGCACTAATGTCCTCTGTGCGATTGCCTCTGCGAGTGCGGCTTCTTCTTTTAGGGAGAAATTTGCAAGGGCTTAGATGAAGATAAAGGGTATTTCCTATTATCCGAGTTTATCACGTCCTATTCGACGGATCATTCATGAACCACCTCCCCTCCTCACCTCACCTCACAATGCCTCCCGCTCCCAAAGCCAAGCGTACCTATTATTCGCCCGCTGAGGCGCACCCAAAACACTAATAAAAGACTTCTTCCCCTTCTTCATATTCCGTATCCAACTTGGCTTATAACGAACATCCCTCTCACTCTCACTCTCACTCTCACTCTCACTCTCACTCTCACTCTCATTCTCATCCCCACCCTTAGAATCTTCATCTTCATCTTCATCTTTAGATGCAAGGCCAGCCTCTGGTATAAGCCTCAAATGACTCCGCCCCGCCATCTAAGACATAGCGAAAAACCCATCCGTGACGCCTGTCCCCGAACTATCCCATGCGAGCGCAAGATGGTAGAGGCGCGGGTCAACTGCGTGGCCGTGGCCTAGTTCTGAGAAGATTTGGAAAGATTGGTATACGTCGCTGGCGCTGGGAGTATGCAGGGGGATAGCTGCAGGTAGAGAGGTGCTGGATGTGGCGGTGGGGATATCGTGGATATCATGCTCGTGCTCCCATGCTTCGCATGCGTACTCGAAATTCCCTGTCTTGCCGCCGAGATAGATGCAAGACCAAGCGAGGAGGTCCACCGGTGTGAGGCCGAACGCATTCCTGGTGCTGGGGTCGGTGTTCGAGGTAAGGAGGGTGAGGATGTTGTGGGGGTGGTGGGCGGCGGCGGCGTAGTGGAGGGGTGTGTCGCCGTGGGAGTCTTTTAAATCGACTAGGGTGTTTGGGATTCGTGAAAGGACGAGTTGGAGGAGGGTGGTTGTGGGCGTGTGTATGGGTGGTTGTTTGACTTCTTGGCCGCTGGGCGTAGCTCTGTGAAGGGTTTGGTCACTGGGATCTGGGATCTGGGGCCCGGGCCATGGCTAGCAAGTGCAGTAAAGTCATGCCATTTCCAATGTCTATAATGAGGTCCTCTGCCGAGAGGATATGGGGTTTTGTATCGAGAAGGAGGACCAGGAGGTCGGCTACGTAGGCAGCGCTGTAGTACTCATCTTGCAGGTATTGAATTATGACTTCTCCGAGAATAGTGAGGTTTTTGGTGAATATCAGCGGTTTGCTAGTGACGTTTTTGAGGTATCCGTGTCGGCCAGAGGAAAGAGTTTGGAGCTTGTCGTTGATTGGGATGCTAATACTGGCTCCTAACTGAAGGAGAAATCTAACAGCTGGGAGTTTCCTGTTTCGCACTGCTATATGGAGAGCTGTCAACCCGTCGACAACTTCTCTTGCATTGACATCAATTGCAGAATCAGAGAAGAGGTCTAGGAGCTCCAGCTCTGTATCGGGACTTCTTACATGTAGCATTATGAGATGCATGCAAGTCAGATGACGACGCTCTGTGAGTAGTGTTGCATCAGCGCCTTTCTCCAAGATATATCGCACAATTTTGGTTCGACCATAGAGCACAGCAGTATGTAAAGGCGTCAGGCCTTGCCATCGAGTCTCTACTGACCACCCCAGATCCCCAAGGAGGAACTTGACAACATCCATGTGGTCATGGCGGACTGCAGACCACAGGAGAATATCTTCATATCCTGGCTGCAGATCCAAGAGTAGTCTGATGCTTCTATGACCTTGTTCGAATCCTCAAATCCTGGCCGTAACCGACGTTCGGGGCCATCGTCTTCGGAGATGAGAAGTCCTAATGGTGTAGCTTGGAAGTCGTCGGGAAGTCCAGGGACTCGAGCTCGAGCAAATAACATTTCAAGGATGTCTGGATCCGTACATGGGGTTTCCAATAACAAGCATCCTTTCCGACTCTCGCTCTTATCACCCTCCTTTTGCGAGGTATTCAGATACTCGAGATAAGCAAACTTCGATCCTAGACCCAGAGAACTTTGACTAGTTTGGGCTTCTCGTGAAGAACAGCCCATCGAAGCGGCGTGACAGAGCGCCCTCTCAAGGCTGGAATGTCGCTGGCATTCTGCCATTTCAAATTCTCGACACTACATTTGCAATTGACATCTGCACCTCTCTTCACAAGCAGCTGCGCCAACTCTTTCATCTCCCCTTCATTTTCGACATTCACCAGATAATGCAATGGACTCGGAGTAGAACATTTATCTGTCTCACTCCACATGATGAGGGGTTCGCAGTTTGCTCGCCGATTAATCAACACCTTTGCCACTGCGGAGTGCCGCGACTTAATGCACAGAGGAGAGGGGTGCGAAAAGACGGATGCGAGCCGTGGGCAGCAATGTCATACCCAGCATCCAGAAAAAACGAGACGGCATCGATGAATCCGAACAAGGATGCAAAATGTAGCAGTGAGCCTAGTACGAAATAAGAGGGTTTCTTACCATCCAAATTCGTTTTCGCAATCATTGCATATAAATCTTGGTGCTGAATGGTATCGTTTGAACCCCTTTCGTGTTGCCACTCGCCCCTCAGCATCAGAAGAGTTGACTGAATTTGCTCTGAGAGAACATGAGTATCTTCAAGATTGAAATGGGGCAAGATATGCTGGTGGTAATTCAGAACATCTGCATGTCGTGGATCGTAGGCGTTCTGATTTGCGTCCAGCACCTCTTGATACCTCTCTGGAAACCGAATCCGTAACTCACGAAGAGCAGTTATAGAGCCACGCGTGGCGGTCTCAAATAACCACCTTTCCAAGACCTCCTCGGGGACGTCTGTTTCCACTCCATAGCTTGCAGCTAAAGCAGTTGTTAGCGCCCGGCCTCTCTTGCAACCATGTTTTGCTGCTGTCACAACTATCTTGATCCCTCGTTCAATATCTTTTGGGACTCCCAATCCCATGAGGTGACAGATTCCGATCTCAAAAGTTCTCTCTGCCATTTTCTCCCTCTCTTCGAGTACGATAGCATTTCGAAGATCGTTGTCTCGGATCGGATCTAGGGCATTGGAGGGAATCTGGGCTTCCATCAAGGTACCTTCTTCGATAGCACCTTCAGTATTCTTTAGGCTTTTGTTCTCTTCGCGTGCAGTTTCCTCGTCATCGGAAACACCTGGAGGTCAATAATACTTGTGCAAATGGTCTTCGATCCCTTCTAGAAACTCATACGGTTTGTGCGCGTAGTACAATAGGTTTGAAAGGACCTACTCACGATTAGTGTCCGCATCGTACGATGGAATCATGGGCATAACTAGATAAGCTTTTTTTTTTACCTCATCATGAAAAGAATTGTTATATGGCTCGTCCGAGTGTAAAGAGTCGCAATTCATGTACCTGCACGTGTCGACGTCGTGGAGGACCTTGCCGAACTTACACTCACATGCCTCTGACCCTGGACGGAATAACTAAATCAGTGAGCACATGCACGATTCCACGTTATCTCCTACAGTGTTTTACGGCCGTCCCCCCCAAAAAAGATGGAAGGCTTGCGGTTGATAGAAAAGCGACACTAATTTATAATGTTCCGCCGGCATGGGACATTAAAAATCAACCATGGTAAGTGCCGCTTTTCTCTCCAGCACAAGGAGCATTGAGCTTTTTTGGAGAAGGCCGCAAAACACTTTAGGAGTTATTGATCGAAGAAAGAGTCGGTACACATACCTCGAATCTCCAAGCCGCCCGCCATCTCGGCCGCGAGTCATCCGAGACGTTGTCGACGTCGAAGCAGCCCCATCTATTCTCTCTGAAGTACAGCGTTGGACAAGTATGAGTGACACCATATCCTTCGGAATACGGCAAGACCCCGGAAGGAAAACCGAGGAGAAGCACAGCAAACTTCTGCCAGTAAATATGTCGCCCATTTGTTGTTGATGGCTCCATCAAGGAAGATTGGTGCGTAGAGACCACGGATGGGATCAAGGCGCCAGGATTACAGTCAATAGTTGAAATAAAGCCTCCGGACGTGTATCCTGTGGCACTAAATAGTCTGACTTGGTCAATCAGGTCTGCTATGTGGACTTGGGAGTCCCTGAATTGAGGAGCTTTGTAGGCATATTCACTGTCATTTTTGGTCTCGCTATGGTCGCGGTCATCTGGGACCTTCTCCCTGTAGAACGAGACTAGATGGAAGCGTTTTGATGAGAATACTTGATGGCCTGGGTCTTCTAACGAACGAATTGTTATGATGGGAAGCTTGGCAACTCTTTTGCTATTGTGTTGTGGATCTGACTCGGAACCCTGAGGGCAGCCATCATCCAAAAGAGAAGAATCGCAAGACTCTAGTGGGTCGATGTCCAAAACGAGAGCAGCTGACGCTTGGTTGGTCAAGTTCTTGACTCCAATTTCTCCACTATCGAAGGCCCATCTTTCGCTATTCGTCGTGCTCCGGGACCCAAATTCATGCCGTGGTTGCGGGCTGCTTATATCCGCTACTTTCTTGTCCAGTTGTGTAACTGCTGATTTCTTTGGCTGGCAGATTTTCTTTCGACGTTCTCGCTTCCTAAGTCGACCCCGATCCATGCGTAATGTGATTTCGGCGCCTTTCGAGGTATATATAGGGTTGGTGTCCAAAACATCGTTCTTGTTTTACACGCATTATGTCATTGCTCGTTGAATTTAGATAGTCTTCTTACCTGTTTAGAAGAAGTGGCACGAATACTTCTCAAGATTGCCCTACGCTTTCGCCCTCGAGACTTGGGCACCGTACTTTGATGATCATGATCCACCACCACCAGCACGAATTCTGGGTCACCATGCTTGCCCGATGTCGAAGACACAACGTCTCGACCATTTGCAGAGGCTTGCAGTCCTCCTTCCGCCGCCCATCTCGATCTCCAGAGAGCTAGATAATGCTCCCCTAGCATCCTATATGTGAATCCTCGGCGGCGATTGGGGCGATCACGATCGCCGAGACGATGGTTCGTTCATAGATTGAAGAGATGTCTGGAGATTCCCATCAAAGAACAACATGGCTCGAGCCTCCCAAATGTCTTGTTTCACTTCCACGTTGTAAGCAAACCCGGGAAGCCAGTGATCTGCGGTTGACTCGTGACTTAATGGAATTGTCAAGTTGAAGTGCGTTCTGAAGAGTTTCTCGACATTCGTTCTCGTCATGCCTTGAAGATATCAACGGGCCAGCCCGGCCAGGTAACCATTTTTATGCATGCTGTTCCATTTCCATTCCACTGTGTCAAAAGTACCATCTGAAGGGACTTGAATAATGTCCGTGTGAAATATTCGCATTGCCGGTTTCTCCTGAGATTCCTTTTTCTGCCATGATGTTTTGCCAGGAGATTGCAAAATGCAATAATCGCGAGAAATCTGTTTGAACTGCTTGGTATTTAAAGCTTTCTGACGTGGTCGCTCTAGAACTGGGTGCGTCGCAATGGAATATTGAGTGTCACGAGCAAGATCCTCGATCAATTTGAAGTGAACAGGGTACTCTTTATAGGAGAAGCTCTCCATCCAAGAAGCCATCGCAAGACTTAGAGCGAAGAAAGTTCCAAGGTGTGTTGGAGTGACAACTAGCCATGAAATAATGTCTGAAATGAAAATGGTATTTTGAATACAAACCTGATTCTAGTGGGATTTTGCCCGAAACGGAGACTAGTATCCTCACCTGCATAGCATAGCCGCATGCGCAGGCAGGGTTCTGAATGTCGACTATTTAGTAATCGACTTCTGCCCTATCATTACCTTAATTTGAAGCCACGAGTGGATCTTTCGGACATTCGTGGCACGTAGTCGCATTTTCAGAACCGGCTTAAATAGCACTTATACCTTGCGCGCCCTTTATTCACCATCTTCCTAGCTTCACTATTCCACCACTTAATTGCTCGATGGACCCTATTAGTTTCAGCATCGGCGTTGCCTCAATCGCGTCGATATTCCAAACGTGTCTTCATGGAAATCGAACGCTAAATACTGCAATGGCAATTGGTGAAAATGCCCTGACCTTGAATGTTCAATTCCGAGTTGAAGAGCTTCGATTATATCTTTGGTGACGGAATTGGGGTTTAGTCGAGGAACCAGCAAAAGCCAAGCTCAAGAAAGAAACATCCGACAGCGATGCGGATGACAGCGAGTCGGCTAGTGATGAAGCGGGTGCCGAAGCCAGAACCGATCATTCTCTTGATTTTGTCGACGATGATCTCGACATACCAGGCCTCCGAGATTTGACCATCGAGGTGCTGGGCAGGATTCACAAAGCTCTGGAAGAGTGGAAATCAATCGGGCAGCGCTATGGAGTAGCAGCAGGAAACAATAAAATGAAAAGTCTAGATCAAAGTCTAGGAGCATCTGAAGGAACGTCGAAAGAATCTGTGGCGAATATTTCAACAAAGCAATCTGGTCAGGAGAAAGAGATATCGGACCGTACTGGGTTTGCTACTAAACTACGCTGGGCAATCAAAGACAAGACAACTCTGGAAGAACTCTTGGCTCAGCTCACAAGCCTCAACGATAGCTTGGAGAAACTCTTACCAAGGCGGCAAAGAGCAAATCTGGCACGCGGTTTGGCAGGAGAAATTCTGAACTTCTTGGAGGCTGGAGGAGCTGAGAGCTACGGTGCAGATATAGACGAACAGCTCAGCAAACTGTCTGGGGCAGATGAGGCCAAGGCTGCGCGAATTGTGTGCCTGAAGCGATCAAATTTCACTGAGAAGGATGAGAGAGTTTCTAAGGATAAAGATGATTCAGATAGCCAGGATGCTGCGAAAGGACCAACTCCATTTTCGAAGTATGTAGAATGGGCAGGGGCTGAGCCAGGCAGTATGCAAATCCCGTTTGACCATTTCGTGAAATTGCCTGAGCCAAAGATCCAGTATCACGAGGTCCAGAAACCGGGCCGGGGTTTATACATTACTGGCAAGTACGTTCCGCTACAAAGATCGGTGGCAGTCTACGCTCCCTCAAACAGTTCGACATCAGGTAGCTCGGCACCAGATTCAGACGGTCCGGCGCAAGCGACCTTAGTTGAGTGGCGGCGGGCTGCGCATGAAACGAGGGCTTCCAAACTGAGCGAGGACGATCTGTAAAACCGTCGAGATCATGTTGCACGTCTTCTTCATCGGACCTTGGTCGCGGACGTTGATTTTCGTGTCCTTGACTGTCTCGGATATACCAGTGCTTCTGCTCATACTCCAGAGGGCGCAACTCATACACTTGTTGGTTACGTATATCTATATCCCAATTTCGCAACGCCAAAAAGTCCGCCTGTTAGTCTTCGAGATATCCTCGGGGAGGCGTATGGATCAGATGATCCCAATGTCCCGTCGCTGGAAGATCGTTTCAAGCTCGCTCGTAGCCTAGCTATCGCGATATACCAGCTCCAATGTGCAGGCTGGGTGCACAGAAAGATCTCGAGCTACAACATCATTTTTGTTTCAAGGACCGGAGGACCGGGGAGCTTGACCTCAGTCATCCCTTCTTGACTGGCTGGCAATATTCACGCCCTGATGACCAGAGACACGTATATGCCTCTGAAGGTTCTTCAGAAGAAATTGGTGATCTGGACATGTATGTCCATCGTGCCAGATTGCAACATGTCAAAGGGCGATTTCCAAGGTTTCGGAAGAGCTTTGATATATGTAGTCTTGGTGTAGTGTTGATGGAGATTGCTTTCTGGGAACCTATAATCGCTCTGGCTCCAGAAGAACAGAGAGAGAAAATGTCGCAACTTGAAGTTATTAGCAGTGGAAGTAGCGCGAGGTGGTGGTGGGAGGCGATATTGAAGACGGCGAAGAAAGAACTTGCTCCTGAGATGGGCGACGCTTATAGAGATGCGGTGCTGTTCTGTCTGAACGCTTCGGGGGAGGGGTTTGACGAGAAGCAAGGCTTCTCGTGATCTATATTATGTAGAAACGGGCTTCGAGGAGGTTGGTATTGAAAAGGACTTTTTTGGGGTGTCTTGAAGCCATTGGACAAATTCAAGTTTTAAGATAACAAGATACACACACCGTTGGTTGCGATCAATGAACGTTTAGCAAGACTTGCAATTTGGGACGCGATCAATAATAATATGTTGAAGACGTGGACGTGCGACGTGACGGATTATTGTATATGATTGAAGAAAGTGGCTAACTGCATTAGGCTAGCGTTGCTATGCAAAAAGTTCCCGCCTCGCAAAAAAATAATTCTTAGCAGAAGCTCTGTCTGTTCAACCTCACAGCTACGTCTCTTGCGCAAGATCCAGTAATACCGATACTATGGTTACGAAAAGCAAGCTCAAGATGGCCCTCGTGGCGGAGAAGGATGTCGATTTCAAAAAATTGAATTTGAAGAAGAAAGAAAAAGCTGCCAGGAAGAAGAAGGCGCAAAAAGGCGGGGATAAGCCAGAATCCAATGGGAAGGTCGAGGAGGATTGGGAGGATGTTGAGGGGGGAGTCGAAGACAGCGGAAGTGATGAGGACGAGGAAGGAACAGAAACCGCACCTATGCAGGTACGTTATACTATTTGTGCTCCGTGAACGACTCTGACAATCTGGCAGATTGATTTCGAAGGTATCGATGAGAGTGACAGCGATTCCTCTGCAGGCGAAAACGACCAAGAGAATGATGAGGAGGATGATGAGGACGACGAAGACATTCCTGTGTCCGACCTGGAAGATCTGGACGAGGAAGAGAAGGAAGATATGATTCCCCACCAACGTCTCACCATAAACAACACAGCCGCCCTCACCGCAGCCCTCAAACGAATTGCACTCCCTACATCTAAACTACCCTTCTCAGAGCATCAGTCGATTACCACATCTGCGCCAGTAGTGATTGAAGATGTTTCGGACGATTTGAATCGCGAGTTGGCCTTTTATGCACAGTCGCTATCTGCGGCACAAGAAGGACGCAAGCTTTTGAAAGCAGAGGGTGTTGCATTCACGCGACCGACGGACTACTTCGCCGAGATGGTAAAGGCGGATGAGCACATGGCGAAGATCAAGGCGAAGTTGATCGACGAGGCGGCGAGCAAGAAAGCATCTTCTGAGGCGAGGAAACAGCGAGACTTGAAGAAGTTTGGCAAGCAGGTGCAGGTAGCGAAGCTACAAGAGAGAGATAAGGAACGCAAGCAGACAATGGAGAAGATCAAGGTTCTGAAGAGAAGTATGTGCTCCCAAAGAAGTACTACAACCTTATGCTAATCATGTATAATAGAACGCCAAGGCGCAGATACCGAGACGACCAACGAAGCAGATATCTTCGATGTAGCGCTTGAGGATGAGACCGCCAAGCCTTCCAGAAAAGACAGGATAGGACCCAACAAACGCCAAAAGAAGGACGAGAAATTCGGATTTGGAGGCAAGAAACGTTTCAAGAAGAGCGGTGATGCGATGTCCAGTGGTGACTTGACGGGGTTTTCGAGTAAGAAGATGAAGGGTGGTGCAAAGCCTAGGCCCGGGAAGGCCAGGAGAGCGGCAAAGAAATGAGTTCCTGTCGGACGAATATAAAATGGGACATGGCGTTTTGGTGGGTTCTTTGCACAGGGTTGATGTAGATATACCAAGCTCTTTTCCAGTGTCCATGCAGTGATGGCAAGATGTCATTGTTGTAATGCCTCATACTTATGTTCTACTTTTTTCTTCATGTTATTTGCAGCCTAGTCTGTCTGCATGCACTCCAGACGCAAGTGCATCCAAACTCGAAACCATCAACGGCGACCAAACCTTGTTACATTTTCCTTCCAACACCAATTATCATTGCCAGCATTGGAAGTTATTCCTCGCAGAGTTTTCCAATTCTTCAATTCTTGAAACAACGAGACTAGATGGTGTGTCTCACGTGACTTCCATCACCATCAGTATTATTCAGGGGCTACAAGTTCGGTCCAATGCTAGAGAAGATGCCACCACAGACTAGTGAAAGTTTTTGTTTCGACATATAATAGATAAACCCATCCCCAAAGCCGCAAAACCAAGACCGAATACACAATTTCAAGTGTCATGTATACCCCTCATATACTCCAGCAGTCCAAGCTCCATTCAAATTCGACGGCATTAGAAGCTTCATCACTTGAAATCAAACCCATAAATATACACTATATCCTTCCTGCGTATCCATCTAAACCCAACACCTTTACACAATTCAACCCCCCATCCTTGTCAGACATTATAACACTAAATGAACATGGTTTCTTAAAGGAAGCACTACCTATGGTATAGTATAGACACACGCGAGGTATGTGTGCTCGTGCCGATGGAAGAAGCTGCTGTCGGAGTGCTGAACTGTGCTGGCTGTGTTTCGCGAAGGGTTTATTGAGTTAGCCAGGGCCCAGGAACGGAACATGAGGAGTGTGAGAGAAGGCTGGGTAGAATGCAGTTGCAGTTGGACGCGAACTTAGTGAGGTCGAAGTGCTATCTACGGTATACTATGCCTGTATGTGGAAGACGGGGCCAGTGGCGGGGAAGGATTAGGAGGGGAGAGGAAAGGAAAAAGGTTAAAGGGGAGAACCAAAGAAGACGAACCTTTTTCAACAACCATGTAGCGAAGAGTTAGATACGCAAGCAGTAGTGCGGTGATGCTGGTGATGATATTGATGACGCCGAAGGTTATGGCTGCAGTTAGGTCTGAAGACACTAAACGACTTAGTATTCACATTTACTCTGGCAGGTTCTATAGAACAGGACACGGGCAGGGAAAGGGAAAGGGATAAATTGATAAAAACATACTGGTGTGGGTCGTAATGCTTAATTGATAGACTGCAATTAATTTTTCTGCTAAAGTCAAAGTCAAAGCTGGTGCTGGTTAACCTGGGTTTTTAGTGATATAAGTAGGTGACGGGAAGGTAGGAGATTACATAGACTGAATTGGTTTGACATAACACCTTCATAAACCAGGACAGGGGGGAGCGGGGAGATCTGAAAATACCTAGCAGATGTTGGCGAAACTAGGCGAGGAATAAGCAAATTATACTTTATAGGCGAAGAATAAAACCTTGTACTCCGAGCATGGCGAAGAACGGCGAGTAGAATAAGAGCCATATTATTGGGTATCGGAATTGGGGGTCTTCACATACCATGATCGTGTCCCCGCTTGGACCACCATACTATGAAGGTCAGGGGGACACGATTACTCCGAGTCCGAGAAGCGAACCAATGTTAATAGTCAGTTCGTCGGTCGCTTCAGTCCCGCAGATCAACCCCTTCAGCCCTGCTCCGCGGGACTCTGAACTCAGTCCCCGCCCCGTCCGGTCGCTCGGCATAGTGCCCCCCTCAGGGGCCTCAGGGGGAGAAAAAGGTGGCGGTGGAACTCCCTACCCTCATCCTGCCTCTTTTTTCTCCCCCTGAGAGCCCCCCACAAGGAGAAATCCAAAGCTTACCTTCAACCTTGTCATATCGGAGATGCCGCGATGTGGAAAGCTTGCTCGCCGGTGAAAATAAACCGCTGGCGGATGCAATACATGCAGCTCGCAGGCAGGCAGGCCTTGCTTGATACACCACGTGAAAGACCGTACCGACTGACTTTCAATCTCGGGAAAGCTTTTATCTGATCTTGGACATGCATGCATGCTATATTCAGCCTCGTGGAAAGTTAGTAGGTAGTAATTATTACTACGCGGGTAACAGACCGTAATCTTACCGAAAAAGCCCATCCAAAAGACAGTGCTGAGTAGCTGAATAGGAAGATATTTAAAGTTCAACAACTGCAGTCTACCGGTAAGAGGAACAGAGAACGTATTAATATTCCACCCGAAAGCAATCCTTCAAGCAGATATTACTCATAAGAACTGCCCCATGAACTAGAATATTCCCCACACTAAAGGCGTTAGGTCTTGATTTACTCCCTTCGCATTCATTCCTTAATTCTAAGATGCGTCTTACAAGGCGAAGGAGTGATGGATGCCTGCCCTTTGCTGCCGTAAGGGGCTTAAGCGAGTCCTGTCACGTGATAACTGACTTTCTATCCTACCTACCCAATTCCTGACTTCCACCGCCGTCTGGCATTCCGGGCTTGAAAGAAGTGTATATAAAAGACTATTGTGGATTTCCATGCTACTTATCTATATCTTGAGATAGAAGACGAAGTCGGCGTGTTTCCGCTTTTGGTCAAGAAGATTCGAGGTGATTTCATTCATAATGTAATCAGCTTTTGTAATAATAGTAAATCTATGAAATTTAAGGTGGAATAGCATATAACATAGCGGCTAACGCTGCTATAACCAACTTCTACTATAGGGCGGGCTAGAAATAACACGAGGGGACTAGATCGGAGCGAGCGAGAGGTATATCGTAGAGTTGAGTTAATTAGAACTTTGGCATACTGATAAGTTTAGTTATCCGTATTTAGAGGGGGCAATTCGATTAATGTGGAAATAAATACGGAGGTTTAAGCGAGGGTTGACAGTGTAGTGTCACTGAAGATAGACCTATAAGATCAAATACTTACCCAAATCTCGTAGTCCTATCATAGGTCCTTAATTCGGTAGGCTTATCCTTTCTTTAATTACTCGTAAACTTACCTAATAGCCGCGCATCTCAAGAGCCCTATAGCCTAACATGCTAAACTCTAGTCACAAAACAGATAAATTATATCAACAGAGGAGATATAGATATATACCTAGCAAAACATTCTAGGATAAATACCTACATACTTTATACAGCGCTATAAAATAAAATAAAATTAGCTATAGCTGCCAAGAGCATAACCTGGATAAGATGATAACTAACTATAATAATCTAATAATCCAGAGCCGGATCTGATTTAATTAAGCTTACCGTATTAAAGGTAACTGGTCTGAGCAGCTTACTTACCGCTGTTTTGATACTATATCCCGCTATTCAGGGGTATATCCACAGATGGAGGACTTTGATTAGTACGATCGAGCTCAGATGAGATCTCCCCCGCAACAGCCCTAGCCCGCGGTGCCACATCTTAGACACAATCCCGGCAACGTATTCTGGCACAGTATTCCGGTCCGGCTATGTTTAGGTTCCGCGTTTAGCCTACTGATTCAGAACCCAAAATAACATATCCATCGGACTAGCGGCTTCCTGCCTTTAAACTTTGAACTTGCATGCTGGAATTGCGGGTGCAGGTACTGGTACGGTAGTGGGTTAAAGTCAGCTAGTGAATTGTGAGTACTGTTTTCTTCTATAGTATTTTACCCATACTGGCACTTGCATTGACCAAAGCTTCCGGTTTGTGTGCGGAGGGTCTTATTCCGAGGTCTAGCTATAGGCAACATTATTGATTCTCACTAGCTCTTGAAAGGCGACGAGATGAGATCCCTATATATACCCAGTAGCATCCTCACCTCTTTCATTATTCTAGAACCATCATCTGCTGATCTCTCGATTCCACAATGCATATTTCGTCTCTGCTTCTTAGTGCTGCCACTTTCTCTGGCGCATTTGCAGCTCCTGCTGCCACTGCCGACGAGCGCGGTGTCAGCGTCAACAAAAAGAGATCGAACTTTTGGTTCGCAGGCGTCAATGAATCAGGCGCCGAATTTGGAAGTGCCAATCTCCCCGGAACCAAAGGGACGGATTATACATGGCCGTTACCATCATCCGTCGACGTAAGAGCAAACTCCTATCTGGTGGTTCAGTGCTAATCAAATGGCTATGTAGACGTTAATGGGAAAGGGATTCAACATCTTCCGCATCCCGTTCCTGATGGAGCGTCTCGTCCCGGGATCACTAACCAGCAGCGTAAACGCAGCCTACCTCGCAGACATGCAGGCCCTGGTAAGCCACATCACCGGCAACGGCGGGTACGCCGCGATCTGCGCGCAGAACTGCGGGCGGTACTACGGGAACATCATCACCGACACCAGCGGCTTCGAGGCATTCTGGCAGACCGTCCGCGCAATTCAAGGCCGACGCGCACGTTATCTTCGATACCAATACGGAGTAACGAGTACCACGATATGGATAACGCGCTTGTAGATAGCCTCAACCAGGCGGCTGTTAATGGCGGGCGCAACGGCACAGACGATCTTCGTGGAGGGGAATTCGTGTACGGGGGCGTGGACGTGGGTAAGTCGGGCGATGGCGGCGTTGACGGACCCGGATAGCAATGTCGTCTACGAGATGCATCAGTATCTGGATAGTGATGGGTCGGGGACTAGCTCGGACTGTGTGAGTGCGAGTATTGGTGTTGAGAGGCTGCAGGCTGCGACGGCGGTGCAGGAGTAATGGGAAGAAGTGCATTCTGGGGGAGACTGCTGCTGGGTCGAACAGCCAGTGCATCAGTGCTTTGTCTAATATGTTGGACTATATGAAGAGCAATAATGATGTTTGGAGAGGGTGGTTGTTGTGGGGGGAGGCCCGTGGTGGGGGTGAGTCTTTCTGGTTCCAGAAACTATATTCAGGCTTGCTATTGTGGTTCTAGAGATTATATGTTCTCCGTAGAACCGCCATCTGGAACACAGTATACAGGTGTTGTGCCATCGATTACTCAGTATATCTGAAACAGTCTGTAGAAAGTATTAGCGCCAGACTACATGATAATTTCCCTCGTCAGGGCAGTCTACTAGAGTCCGGCGCTTTTAGCAGCGCACACTTACAATGGTGCAAGAATCTATCAACTCACATTTCAATTCTACCATTACCTCCAAATTTTGAAACACCTTCAAACACGCAACTGGAGAGCTTTGACTCGTGTCATTACCATCCCAAGGCCTACCCGACTTAAAGTCAAGGTCCAAACTTCGAGATCCGAAAATGTTCAAATCGCTCTTCCAAAAGATACACCGCAAATTTTCCCCTCCAAAACTCGACACTTACCAAGTGTGGAGCAGAAAAGCACAAACTGTCATTGAAGTCACAGTCCCCGAAGGAAGAGAAGATATGGTTGAACAGGCGAAACTAGAGCTGGAAAAGTCAATTGAGCAAGCTCCAATGCTGCTCCAGAAGAAAGGACCTGTATTGGACGGCATAGAAGAACGCAATGCATTCATCAAAGACGTGAGTTTAGTTTCCTAGCGATCAAGATGCATCCTAGAACCTGTTTGTCTCTGCTGCTCTACCTATCAGCAGCTACTCGCTGCAATATGCGATGTGCCACTATCTGGTTAAAGTAGAGGCCGCAAAAAGCATGGCAGACCAAGGTTTGTAGCAGACCACATCAAGTGGAACATTTGCTAATATACTTGTATTGACTACAGGTACTATCTCGTCTTCCCCCTCCTGAAATCGAAGCCATTATTGCAAAGCTAGGAACCCACTACGATTCCATGGAAGCCCTTCTCAGCGTGACCATCTCCACAAAAAACGACACCTTTCCCGAGCCTAAAAAAGCAGAGATGGATCTTTGGGCAGCCCTGGGTGGCGACATCGTAGCAGCCCGAGTTATAAAGAAAATTCAAGACGAGGCGTTCGTTAGATGGAATCTCAGTTTCACCAGAAGCTGCGGTTGGTGTTGTTCCCGGAGAGAACTTACAGGAGACGAGAGCGCCGATAATTATGGATGTTGCGAGAAAGAGGAGCCACAGGACTGGGAAACAAGAAGCACGAGCGACTTTCGTGAGAGGAGAGAGAATGAGAGGATATTAAAGGAGAGCCAAAAACCGGAGGAGAGACAAGCGGAGCAAAATTGCACGGCTTCTTCAGAAGCTGACTGTGAATTTGAACCCCCACCGCCATCTTATGCAAGTTTAAGCAGAATCAGAAGGTTTGAAGAGGCGCTAGTCAGGGCTCAACTGGGGCAGTATTAGAATCCATATATATATATATACTTGTTTACCTGAAACAAGAAATAATATAACAATTGTCATTCTAATGCTCACGTGACATAGCGCCGGAAAATCTCCTGCTCGCTTGAAGTTTTTTCTCGATGGGATGGTGCCATGGTGGCGAATATTCGGGAGGATCTGATGTCCGTGCGCTCGCTGTGAGTGCAAGTGCAGTAGCAGTGAGTAATGTGATGCGTGAATGAAAGTACATTAAACAAGTAGGAGAGATAGGAGAGAAAGTTATAGAAGTGATGAAAAACAATGTAAAGCACAGGAAGTTGTACATGTGCATTGTATATGTTTTGCAGGTTATATAAGCGTGTGCGGTGGGTGCACTTGCAGATTTTGGGTTTTACGGAGCGGAGTTCGCGTAGCTTGTTAATTGCGCTATGCGCGCCAAATGATAAGGGGGCGTTTTTGTAGTGTGTTTGAGTGGCGAGGAAGTGGAGGGAGGGGTTAAATTAAGCGCTGCACATGTGCTGTACATGTGGTGTGCGGCGACGGCGGCTGCATTTGGTTGGCGGTACGGGCGGGTGTTAGGAGCCGCTTGCTTGGATGGGTCTGGTGGGTGGTTGGATGGTTGGATGGATGGATGAGGAAGACGAGGTTGGTGATAATGGGCTGTTTTGGGATGAGGCGAGGAAGAGATAAGGAGGCTGGAAATAATGGCTTGCTTTAGAATGAGATGAGTGTTACACAGACAGTAGGTTGATCTGGATCTGTTACAGTAGAGTGCATGCGGAGCGGTGAGGGAAGTAAACTTAACTTTATTGAGCTTGGACGTGACCCGGGAGATTGTTCTGACAGTAGTGGGCGAGCGATCTCGCATCGCACTCCGTATCGTGATAAGAAGATATACCGATGATAGTCTGCATGAGCCATTTTTCCCTTTTTGGAAGTTTGGAGGCTGAGTGAGGATGGATGCGTTCCAAGAAGAATGGTGAAGTGCTGGTGGTGCTGAGAATGCAACAAGTATTCCCCGTGAAACTCGGCATTCTAGAAGGACGGAAAGAGGCATATGCGGTTCGGTCCTAGCGTTCGCCTCAATGATTCTCTACGTCGCGTTCATCGGTGGGAGTAAATAATAATAACCAAAAAAAGATAAAAATAAAAGAGGCAAAAACATTGAAATTCTTTGCAGATAGTTTGCTGATTAGTCATGTGGCCGGCAGTGAGTTTGATGTGATTTGATTTGAAAGGCCAGTACGCGATGCTGCCCGAAGCCAAACGCCAGCCAATGTGAAGGCTAGGATTTATGTATTCGCCGCCTTCACCACTCAATCCACCTTCTCCAGCACTTCGTGGCCAACCAGAGGCCTAACAAAGTCCACCACCACCATCCAGCCCTCAAAGGCCGAGCATTGCCTGCGGGTCCTGCATCTTATTATTCCCATCACTCCCATCACACATCCCATCCAACTCCTCACGACCAAGACAATAATAATAACTCCTCCCCCTTTTCGACTTCATATTATTGGAGTGCTTCTATTTATTATTTACTGGGAAAATTTGTAATCTCGCGCATCCTTCACCATACTCTCTTTGGGCCGCACGCACCTGCTTTCGCAATTTCATGTTAATATCAAAGGCGAGCAAAGCACGGCCGTTTTCGTTAGGTTACTCGAGAACATCCACATCCATCCGACTCCACAAGCCAAACTCAAACCCTTCTTCTCTCTCTCTCTCCAACCTCTCCCATCGTCAAACCCGACATCCACGACCTCCTCCCCCGCCGTGCTTGTGCTCACCAAATATCGAATTCTTGAGGGCTTTCTCATTCCGCGGACTACTTGATTGCAGTCGGTTGGAACTGGCACAGCATTGGATCCGATCCCCCAAGCAGGAGTCAGCATCTGCGACACGCTTAATTCCCCATCCCATCCCCGACCCAATCTCTCTTCACTACACATCACCTCACTGAACATCACCCAACCTCCTCCATCCCGAAGACTTTTGCATCGAATCCATCGAGTCTACTGCATTTACAACATTTGCTTGATACCCTACCGCCGTTTGTAGCATCATTACTTTATTCTGCGTACGCTATCCTTTTCGATCCCTCGACGAGACCCACACATCTCGATCAGCACTCGCCCCCGAGCCAATTTCAATTTGAAAGGAAAACATCAACAATCTGCCCACTCTCGACCATACGAACCTCACAATACCTCCAGTCCGATCATTCCAGCACGTTGTGTCTGCTGGCCGCCTAATATAACCTCCAGTGACAACGAACACCTGAAACACCCGAGCCGAATCCAACACCTCCTTTTCCCGCGACTTGCGGAGCGACGCCATCATGAGGGAAGTCAATTTCAGTATCCCAAATGTCAACAAGGCATCGGTCGGTATCACTACCGCCCTGTACGATCGTCGAGCACTCGACTGCACCTCCACCCTCCCCCTGATCAATTCGCTCAACCACCTCGCATACCTCACAACCTCCTCCGCCCGGATTAGAGACATCTTGACTGTCGATGGAGGCGTCGAGAGATTGGTCTGCCTTCTCAAGGCCGGCCGGAGCAAGGATATGATGGATATGTGGAAATGGAACTTGGCCTTCCAATGTGTTGTTAATATCGGGGTCCGAGGATCGGAGAGTGTTCGTACCAGGGTTGTCGAGGCCGACATGGTTCCGGTCATTGCTACCATTCTCGACAACTACATCAAGGTCGTTGACAGGTGCCGGGAGAAGGCAGAGGAAGCAAAACACAAAGCGCTGCAAGACGTTCGGCATGGCTCTCGGTCCAGCGAGCATCGAAGCTCTCACAAGGGGGCTTCATTTGGGAACCGAACATCTCGATTTGAATCAGAATTCCGAGCATCTAGAAGACAACCTCCTCCGCCATCTATCGAAATCCCTACAACATACGTAAACCCTCCTCCGGCTACCGCTTCGGATGCTATGGAAACGACTCCAACGGGACCTCAATTTGCCGTTACATCTCCTCCTGAGAGGACTACATTCTCTGGTCATAGACACCATCATCACCACCACCGAGGCCAGGATGCCAGACAGCACTTCTTGCCTCCATCTCGACACAACATCCAGCCTCTTGCTACCGCAGTGCCATCAATGGACACAGCGGATGGGTTCAACCTTAGACCTGTCCGAGACGTGGATCGTCTGCCATCAATGGTTCCTGGATTCCATGGCGGTCTCACATCACAGCCAGAATCTCCCACAACACCACTTCCTCCAAACCAATTAAGATCACCTACTGTTCGCGCTACGAACTTATCAGCACCCGCAGCTCGATCACGAAGGCGGCCTTCAATCCGACACCAAGCTTCCATGGTTGGGGAACCAGAAGACCCCAACGCGGATAGCATGGCGTCTGATGAGTCTGGAGACCCCGAAATCTCTGGTGCGAGTGTACCAGAAATCCAATCAACGACTGTCAATATTGAAGATATAAATATGGATGATGGAGATAGCATGCTCACTGCAGTTGAGACACCGCTTGGATTGACGACTCCTACTGTGTCGGAAACTCAAGATGCTGGGACCTTCAACATCACCCATCGATCTGCCATTGACGGCAGTATGATTAATGACGCCACAACACCGACCGGTCCAACAATGGGTCTTTCACCTGCTCAACAGACCACTACAAATACACCTCCAGCTATGCCTAATGCCACAATTCCTAGATACCTCCTGGACCGACACACTCCCACCAGCGGGCAAGTCCTCGCTGCAATGCCGAGGGACGAGGATGTTCTCATGTCGCTACAACTCCTCGCTTATGTCTCCAAATACTGCAACCTCCGCGATTACTTTCAGCAATCACATCTCGTGCCGAAACTCAAGATCGGCTCCGAATTACACCTACTCGATATTGACGAAACCCACCCATTCTCTCCCTCATCTTCGCCAAGTACTTGTCATTCCGCCTGCGATTCGGAGGAAGAAGAATATCTCCTTCCAGACGACTTCAACATCTTCCCTCTGGTGGAAAAGTTTACCGTCAGACATCACAGCCAGGACATGCAATACTGGGCAGGAGTTGTGATGCGAAACCTATGCAGGAAAGACGACAATCGAGGTGGGATTCGACAATGTGCTTACTACCAATGTGGAAAGTGGGAAGAATATACCCGGCAATTCGCCAAGTGCAGACGATGCAGGAGGACGAAATACTGTAGCAAGGAATGCCAGAAGAGCGCATGGGTCTTCCACAGACATTGGTGTGTTGCTGCTACGCAATAACGCTACTTCATTTCTCTAAATGTTTAATGCATGGATTCTGGCTGAGGTCAGACCGAGGGAGCGAAACGAGTTTCCTAATATCTTAATGAAGAATGAACGTCCAGTTCATACGAGACATGCAAGCGGACCCAAAACATCAATCATCGCGACGATCAATCATAACATCTGCATATTGGGCGTTTCATTCCCGTTTTTTATCATACCCCGCACGCGAGCGACCAACGACGAAACAAATTACTTTTCCTATGTCTTTTCAACCAAACTCGAGAGGAACGAGGAGGATTATTGCATGAATGGAAAAGGCCGTCCCTCTTCAAATAAATTGGCGTTCGTTTTTGTCTTTTTAACTCTTCTGGGTGGCGTTCTTCTGACTTTGTCTACTACTCATTATTCTCATGGCTTGCGTCTTTTTTTGGTGTTTTGCTTCTCGTGTGACTTGCATGGATGATTTGGATGGGTGACGTATGGTTACTCAGCTGTTGGACTATTGCCGGATTTGAATATGAGGTGTGAGGACGAGTGGTGTGAGTGGGCTGGGTAGATGGATGGACGTAGGGAGGAGGGAGGGGGAATAATAAGAGGAGGCTGTATGTATCTATGTATGGTTATGCTGGACTATGAGGCCGACTATTATGGTCTTGGTCTTGAGCGAAAGCGGAAGTGAAAGTAGAGGGCTGTGGAATAAAGCGGAGCGGAAATGGAAATGAAAAGTCATCTTCACATCAGAATTGGATTAGTGCTTGTGTTCATGCTCTTCATCCTATCCTGTCTTCTCCTGTCTCGTCCGTCCCCCCTTTTTAAACTAAAATCTTTGCGCTGCTCGGCATAATCACAATCATAATCACATCAAGCAAAACTCTATTCTACTCTACTCTACTCCAACCCACACATATACTACTAGACAAGCGCAGTGACTGACAATCAAGGAAGGAAGATATTGAAGACTTCCCGGAAGGGTTTATAACTTGTAGTTGGTTTAACTATTGGAGGATTACTTGCTTGCTTGCTTGATTGCTTTTATTAAGGCTGCTTGGGCTAGTTGTATTTGATACGTAGGGCTATTTATTTATATTACCGCTGCTATAGTATATTTGGTGCTGTCGGATGATGATTTAGTAGAAGAGATGGTGAGTGAGTGAGTTATTTGGGGATGGGAATGGAAATGGTAATGTGTGGGCTGGGATGGATGGGTTGGGATGGATGGGATGGGATGGGATGGGATGGGATGGGTTGGGTTAGGTATATGTATATAGTGCGAGGGTGCGGGAGTGCGAGGAGAGGAGAGGTACGGTAATCTGCAGGAGCTTGCGAGGACCTTGGAGTAGTAGGCTGGGCTGGGCTGGGCTGGCGGGGAGATTCAGAATGGTGGGGTTTAGATAAAGAAAGGAAAAGGGTATGTGATTTTAGATGGCTGGATGGAAGTCTGGGGTGTATAGAAGGGAGGGAGGAGGAAGGTGGAGGGAGGAAGGAGGGGAGTGATAGTAAGGTGAGTTGACAGCAAAGGTGGACTTGATAGCAAATACGTTAATGAATAAAGAATAGATAGATAGATAGAATAGAAGTTTTCTATAAAGTAGATAGGGAGAGAAGAAGTAAAACCCACAAATCAAAAAGAGGTAGTAGTATAAAGACGCATATAGTGATAAACTCACAAACCACAAATCTCCTCTCCTCTCCTCCTAGCTCTCCTCTAAGGACTTTCTTATTTTCTTTAATAGTTTAGAAGAATAGGGAGGTAACTTGTAAGTGTTTTATAGAGTATAGTATTTTATAAATAGGCTTGGGATTTTGTTTTTGCTTTTGTTTTTGTTTTTGTTTTGCTTGTATAGGTTAGTTGGTGGATTATAGGTGGTAGGTAGTAGGTATAGGTGGTAGGTAGAATGTAGATGGTGAATGGATAAGAAATTTT
>QGMF01000307.1:0-40510 GCA_007821475.1 Lachnellula arida | reverse complement strand
TTCCTACCCCCCCTACCCTCCCCTATCCCCCCCTATAAGACCTATAGGGGATCTATAGAGACCTATAGGTTAGGTCTAAATATTTATAAGGACCTATAGGTCGGGTCTAAAGACCTATGGGTCGGGTCCGGGTCCGAACCTTGGACCCATAGGGACCCATGGTGACCCCTAAGGGTAACTGCATTAACGTCAGCGCCTTTCGAGAGGAGCGCTTTTAGTATGTGGGCGCTTGATAAAGAAGACCATTGTGAAGCGTCTCGGGCTACTGAAACCAAAGCTGTCATGCTATCGGAACTAGCTATGTTTAGGTCAACCCCCTCAATGCCCATGACAATCTCCAGGACTCTAAGCCTCTCGGTTGGAGTAGCATATGGTTGATAATCGTCTAGCTGACGATCCAGCTGACGAGTAGCTGCGTACAAGAGCGTCGCACTGAGATATTTCCATTGTGTTTGTGAAAACTCTTCGGGTATTAGTAGTTGAACGATCTCTGAAGATAGGCATCGCTGCACAGCTAAGTGTAATGGTAAAAGCCCATCCTCTCTTTGTAGTGATTTGACTTCCCCATTCCCAAGAAGTAGTTGAACAGCCTCAAAAGATTCATTGTTGCTTTCGACCTTCGAGCAATATATATGAAGCGCAGTGTTTCCAGAAGTATCGACAGTGTTCACCGCACACCCGCTGTCGATAAGAAAACGTAGCATCTTGACGAAGGCATCTTCGTCACAAAAAATAGTACTGACAAGATTGGCAAATTGATGAAGGGTTCCACGCCCGTTTTCAGTCCCCTCGTTATGGCGAACGCCGCATTCCAAGAGTAAGACCACAATGTCGAGTAACACCACAATGTCGTCTATGTCGTCGTAACCGTTTTGTCCAAATACTGACACGGCAAGGTGAATTAGATTGTATCCAATAACTGTGCTTGAAAAATCCACATCAGGTATATTTGATATAAACTTCACCAATTCATAATTCTTGTAGCGGATAGCAGTCGCCAAGGCTGTAAACCTGATTTTTACCTTCTCCGATTTTCTGAGACCTGGTTGGCGCGATACACTTGCAATTGCAGGTAATTCCCAAGACTCAAGTTCTACATCCACGACTAGATTCACAGCTATGCCGTAGGGGAGGAATGTTTGTATGAGTTCAATGTTCCCATCGGTGGCAGCAGCAACTATGCACATAGTCTCATTAGTGGTCTTGAAAACTGATGGAAAGTTGAAGATCTTTTTCGACAGCGTTTGGAGAAGACATGTCTCACTGTCTAAACATGCTGAGAAACAACAAGGGGTAGAGGGGAAAGAAGCCACAAGTATCTTACTCCATGCCCGATGAGTGTACTGAATTAGATCCTTGTCGTCCCGAGGGCAATAGCGTAGTAATGCGTCCACTACCTTCTTAGAGTTCGAGCGCGCTGCAATAGGCAAAACCTTGGAAAGCATTTTATGGTCAATGTTCTTGTCCATCAATTCGTTTAATATGCTTGTCTGGTCTTTGTAGGCTGCTGATTGAGCTAGTTCAAAAATTGCATCTGGGGATTGAAACAATCTGCTATTTGCATGAATACTAGCAAGCAGTTCTTCGGAGTCGAGGTCTGCATGTTTTGCGATGAACACATACATTTTTTCTCTAGATTCGACATTTAAACCGGGGGCAAATTTATGGTTAAGCGTCCACTGAAAGAGTGAAAATATTCCCGATAGTTCTTTTGGGTTTAAGTGGCTCTCCTTATCCCAGAAACTTGAAAACTCGAGAGGTGAAAGAGAGTTCGTATCCATCAGTGTTCTGAAGATTTTGGTGTTAGTCCCTAGGGCAAGAGACATTGGGGTAACCGTTAGAGCTCTTGTGTAGTCAGAAGTCCATAAGGCAATCTTTGCGGCTGATTTTGCTCCAGCTTCTAGCAGTGCCTTAATAGTGGCGATTCCAGTGAAGTTGTACCATTCACGTTCTTCTTTAAATCCAAACTTGGCCCTGACGGCACAGATGAGAGGTGTGCCGAGAACTTTGTCCCGGGCGTCAATGTCAATACCTTGCTTAATTAACCATTTGCAAACTTCAGTAAATCCCAATGTCGCCGCAACGTGTAGCGTCGAGGCCGTTTCAGGTGATGCTACTTTGTAGCCTCTCATCCAAAGGAGGTAGTTCGGGGGTTTTTCAGGGTGGAAGAGCTGACACATCAAGTCGTTTAAGACTTTATCCATTGCGATAGTTTCACGAAAATGTGACGGCCAATAACGAGTAGCATATCTCAATAGAGAATTTTGTTGCGAATACTCATCCCACCACTGCCGTTCATCACGTTCCCTGGATTCAGGTTCCGCATTGTGACTGGCCTGCCAATTGGAGAGAGATTTGAAACCAAGATAAGTTAGGCAGACTTTTGCCAATGTACTATTCGAATCTTCCGCGTCAAGGTAATAGTTGCGTAATTGTTGGTTTTCCAAAAGCTTTTCGTCCATAAGGAATTCCTTTACCGTGAAATGCGATAGCGTCAACTTTCCGTTCGTTTTGTCTCTCGTGACTAGGCTGTCCGTTAAGATTTTGAAGTCAGCATTGCTTAGAAAGGTGGAATCTGGGACTTGAATAGTATGTTATGAGTAGTCTGGTCTTAAAGCGTGAAATGAGGGTAGTTCCCTTCTCGGGCCTCTGAAGTAAGGATGGACCCCCGCTTACTTACCTGCTGCACCACCGCAATAAGCTACCCTCATCCGGTATGTCGTCTAAGTCAATAGATTCCGAGTCTATTTCAATCGTCACTGCAGTCACAACTTCTTCAATGCCTAAAGGCTCTTCTGAAAATGCTAGCCAACGTAAAGTTCTCTCTACAAGTTTTCTATTCGATTTGGGTCCATCGTTTACTCTTTCAAGTATTCTCTTATATGTCTCAAAGAGATCGGTTGGGAGAGTCTCCAACGCTTTTCGGCGTTCTTTATCGTTGCTTAGGTGACATAGATGATCTAGCTGGCATTTCGCCCATTGAAACCTGGAGTAGTATTAGCACCACGTTTTCTGCCTTTTTTCTTTAGAACTCCACTTACATCCCGTTGGCTTTGGAGACTAAAGTCTTTATGATCGTTTCTTTGAGCGAGACGTCCCTTAAGTGAAGATCCTTACTTTCAATACGCTGCTCGATTCCCGCTGTCACATACATCTCGACGTCGTTACTGCGAGCAGCGATTGAGACCATGTCAAATGTAGCTAATTTCTCCCTGATATCTATCAGATCGCGACTAGTAGATATGATTTTGATGTTTCCATGTTGTGGCGCA
Organism: Lachnellula arida; assembly: GCA_007821475.1. NCBI lineage: Eukaryota > Fungi > Ascomycota > Leotiomycetes > Helotiales > Lachnaceae > Lachnellula > Lachnellula arida. The sequence goes on along the minus strand of QGMF01000307.1, from coordinate 37,238 downwards.
TTGAGCGTTGAGAGGACTTTCAGAAGAGCACCCCTTTCTTCCGTGGACAAGCATTCATCTAAGCCATCAACGACAACCATAACACATTCAAAATGTTTTGAGACGCGCTTCAGAAGCATTACTAGATCGTTATTTGAGGGGAGGGTGGGGTGTGCCGGATTGTTGCACTTTTCGAAGAGCTCGTTCAGCTCTTTGAATGCCTCATCGGAGCAGGCGCATATTTGGTTGATTAGGGAGCCCAGGATATTATATAACGATTGAGTCTCGTTTCGCTTGTATTCGCAGTAGTAGTATGCAACTACAAAGCCGGTCGTTTTAAAGGCGAGAAATTTTACTTCTTCGATGACCGCGGACCTTAGAAAGATTAGCATTCTATACGGAAGATTCATTTTCGCTGTGAGAACTTACGTCAGAATGGTTTTGCCAGCTCCAGCTACGTTTTTCAGTATGTCAGAACCAGACTTCTAGTGAGTGCAGTACTTACGAATTCCGAACAACCATATTGCAGAGTTGGGTGTCTCCACCCAGGTTTTATATTCGTCGGAATCGAAGAACCATCGCACCGTATTTGGATATCTTAAGCTCTTGGCGTTACGATGCTTCTCGTACGGAGTGGTTTTTGTGCACCAATCAAAGATTCGTCTTTTTTGTTCGTCTTGAGTTAAATTAGCCACTGCTCCTCAGAATTGCACCGAATTGTTACTAATTACTTGCCTTTCTCGCTTTCTGCTCTCTCCAGCGTAATGTTTTCAAATTCCTCCTTCATATTACGAACATTCTCGTTCAATGCGGACTGAGAAGACAGCGAAGTAACTAAGGCGGTTCTGGACATGATTCGTTAGTTTTTATCCCATCACTATATTTCAGCTGCGTCTAGCTCAGAGAGCTAAAGTATGACCTCTAATGATGACTTACAATCCATCAGCTGTGAGGGCGTCACTCAGATCGCGCTTATTCCGGGCAATCTTCTCAATGAGTTCTTTGGTCTCAGAAGCTTTGAAAGGCCAGGAAAGTTTGGTCCTCTTTGAGTTTAGATCTTTGTCATCTAGCGACTTTTTCAGATAATCAAGATTCTTCCTGCAGGTTTGGAAATGTTCCAGATTACGAGGCCCATCTGAATCTGTTGGGAATAAGCCTGATAGCAAGCTCTGCGTTTTTCCGACCCTGGAACTTACCTGCAGACTGCTCTTCCTCAAGGCACGTTGCTAGAAGCTTGAGACGGTTCAATACCCCATAAAGACTCTGTACTTCCAGGATGAGGTTTTTGATATCTGGCCCCGCATTCTTGACTCCCATTGCGTATTTAGAGCCCTTAAAGGCGACCATTTCGGCCAAGCCGATCAAGCCGGCAATACCGCTTGCAACTCCAAGAGCTTCCATTTAGCCAACTCAGGTAACATTTGTAATTGTCCTGGATGATATCATACGACGCAGAAATCAAGGATGGTTCAAATTGAGCTAAGAACGATCGCGGTGAGTTGCGAATAAAGTTGAGAAAGACAGCCGTGGAAAAGCTCAGGTATCTCATGCACCCTTGCAGTAGTACTGTATGTCTGCTTAGCCACCCTTTCTCGTTTCGTCTGACTGTCTGCTCAGCCTACTAGCCAGCCTCACCAGCGAGCCCCACCAGTGAGTCTTACAGTCAACCTTGCTATTTCTCACATTGTGATATTAATATTGAACATATTTTTATCTACTCCGATCACTTGATGCACATAGCAGCCACCTTATTGCTTTTCTTTTGCGTTCCTCTATTTGTTTTTGGGCGCAGAAATGTTGGAGGCGGGGGCGGTCGTTGATCTGCTCAAACATGCAAAGCATGCAATCGGCGTAGTATAGGTGTAACCCGACGTAACAACCAATCCAACTCCATGAAATACAGAAAAAAAATTCCGGCTGGCACACTCAAATGCTGCTTTGAGAAGGTGTTATGACCTGCAGATTGGCCTGCCTATCACCTGTCAACATGTGGCTCCTTCTCAGCCTGATTTCTATCAACCTCCTTAGCCTCACCAATGCATCACCGATCCGAATTCAGAATATTGCCACAGGTATGCAACGGCTCATGCCATGCCACCCCCATCGCCACTTTAATCAAGACTTCTTTCTAGGCGTCCCTTTCGCTCAGCCTCCACGCAACGATCTCCGTCCAAGAGTCCCTGTAAGCTTGAATGACAAGTGGACGGGCTGAAAAATGTGACTGAATACTGTCATGTGTGTATCGGGTATGTAGAAGATATAGTGATTGGTTGGGGTGGTTATGTATGTGAGGATTGTTTGAGTCTCAACATCGCAACGGCGGGATACGAGAACGAGAAGCTTCTAGTTTCTGTTCGGGTATATGGGTTTGTCTGTTCCTGCTGTGAAGCCATTGCAAAACCCGTCTCTAGTACTTGGTCTAGATCCGGGCTTACTCGCCCCCAAAACATCTGGAGACCTTACCGACGTGGTTTATCTAGACGCACAATATCGAATATCAGAATCTTACTCACACACTATGTCCCAACACAGCAAAAAAACAAAAACAAAACATAGACAATCTCCATCAACTTCCCAGACGTATCCAACAATGCGTTCTAACAGCTCAGACAATACCAAGCCCTACTATACCAGCATATCTTCAACAACGGTCCATTCACGTCACGGACGGCGAAAGCATGACTATGATGACCACAAACAGGACCTCTCGAGTCTTAACTCCAAGACGGCGACTTCGTAGAAGTCCTATACATCGGGACTAACGATGACTCTAACGAAGATACCGAATTGATTCCCCTGGAATGAATACCGATAGTGACTTTATTTCATTCCCGCGGGCACTAGTCATCAAAAGGACAGGCCTGATTAGGAGGTCTAAAGATGGATGAGAAGCTCCATTCTTAAATATCTACTTCTTCTCTCCCTAAGTTAAGTACTCTATACTGTTTCCTCGGAGGAAATAAGTTCTGGTTTGAACAATTCATATTATCCGCTTCGGATTTCTCTTTTAATCACTTGATGTTCGGTCATACCGTTGCTCGCTTCGGCCCAAATAAAGCGGACGGAACAGCTGAACCGAATCTGGAAGTCTTTAAAGGAGGTATGAACAACATGACAAACAAAATACAAAACCGATATTGCGTGGGAAGATAATTGAAGACTGTGCAAGATAGTGTCCATAATAAAAAGGAGAAAATTCAAGCTCGGAAAGAAAGGGGTTTAAATGACCAACAAGCAGAGACATTATTATCTATTAAACTTTTCGGGCACATCAAGAACTCGGACTCCATATGATTGCGAACTCGTATAGACAGCATCAGGAAAGATACGTAGAGCTATCAGGAGGAGTCAAACGATAAGGACCAATTGCTGGCTTCGCCCTCTTTGCAGCCCGGCAAAACTCGCTCAGGTACCACAGCAGATCATCCAAATTACTCCTCCCAACATTATCGCCAGAGGAGTCCAGGGGAGGGGATCCGAACCGACAGATATCGTTGTGGTCAGCTACCATCTCAAGTATAGTTTCTCGGTCGCTTGCCAGGCCGAGGATTGCGGATGCGCGAGGTATGGCCTGCGAGTACGGAGTATATCAGCATTATAATTGTGCATAGGTGTACAGGAAAGCTTACCGGGTTGATAGTCTCCACGCACGACAGATACCGATACCGTCCAACTTGGACTTTCCACTCGTCTTCTAAGCCATAATCCAGCATGCCGGTCTGCGAGAGGATTTTCAAGATGTCTCTCGAGCTTGGAGATCTGCTGGCGCCGCCACAGGAGAAGAGCTTAGAGAAGAAGTTGCTGAAGAAGCCGGATTCGCTGGACTGCAGTTGCGTCGTACTTGGGACGGTGTGTGGGGTGCCGAAGAAGACGATGGCAAAGACTGCTTGCAAGATCTCGTGGTAGCGAGGATCCTGGGTGCTGGCTGCGGTGACGAGGGCTTGTTTGATTAAGAGACCACCGACATCGTGGCCCATGAGAAGGAGGGGACGGCTGGGGCACTGTTTGCTTTCGTTAATGGTGTTTGGGTTTGGAGAGGGGAGAGTGTACGGGATGTACGAACCTGGTCTCTTCTGGACGCGAGGGCTTCAAGCAGCTTGGTGGCTTGAGAGATATGCTTGAACGGGGTGTAGGGGGCTGTTGAGTCGTAGGTAAAGACGAATACGCGTGCCAGGGGAAGCCTTTTGGGTAAGTCGTCTCTGAGCCAGAGATTGCCCGCGGCTCCTGAAGGCTTACGCCAAGTGTCCATGGCGTGGATAGGATAATTGGAAATATCGAGACCATGAATGGCGACGATGCTGATTGAAAGAGGTCAAATTATGGCGTTGAGTTAGGATGTTTGCAGAACGTACTCGAATTCAGCTTCGTTGCCTCCATCATACACTATTTGAAGACTCTGAATACGTTAACTTGGTTGATCTCCATATGAATAGTTGGATAGCCTCACCATCTCTGCTACTGTACACGTCCAATGTTCACGTCGAAGTTTTGCAAAGCAGTTTTGTTCATAATTGTCCAAATGAGATAATTTGTGTGCAGTGGTAGATTCAATTACTCTGCTTGTGGGGATGGAAATAGTGTTGCCGCAACAGACCGGGTGCTCAACTAAGTCTTGTGTTCAGACATCTTACAATTCAATATTCATCTCTTTCATCCCACCCAATCTCTTTACCGTTTGCCTTCCACACCACACGATAAATCCACGAGGCCATTGTTCATCGCCATGATATTCCAAATAGCTTTGACTTGTTCTTCCCAGGGCTGTTTGGTCGGTATCCGCATTCTCGAGGTATATTTTTGGATGGCCTTGCACGTCCAATGTCAAATATCTATACACAAACTCGTTCTCGGATGGCCGTTTCACCATATGCAAATTGACCACTCCTTCATTTAGTGGTCCGGAAACCTGAAGGGACAAAGATCAACATGGGGTTTTACACATTTGCTGGTCTTGATGACTTACATTGAAATGTATCATTAAATGCTCCGTACCGGTTTTGTCGGTTGAAATTGTCGAGCTATAGGGCTATAGTAAGCATAGTCCGTGGAAAGTTTTGAATGGCATACGCTATTGGCCTCGCCCTCCTCCAACTGTTCCACGTTGGCTCTCCGTATGCTGTGATCTTCTTCGTTGGCCCCAGCAGGTCTGTACATCTCGAATCCTTCTTGACCTGGTCGAAGGCTCGATTGAAATAAGAAACTTTACTCTCTGGCGAGAAAACTTCCGTGTACATGAGATATGTTACGCCTGCCTACTTTACTATTAGTAGCTGCTGTTGGGCTAGCCTCCGGGATACTAACAGTAAGAACAGCTCCCACGATGATCAAGCCAAAATTGAAGCTTTGTTGTGTCGTCCTTGCGGCCTTTTCTCTCGCAGATAAATTCTCCCACGCCACTCTACCATCGTCGTTGAAAGCCGTCACTGCCCTTCTTTTTGGCTTTTGTGTATTATTAGTAGTTCCTAGACCAGTATGCGTTGCATACAACCTGGCTGCAATTATGGGCCGAAGAGCTGGGGGAAAGCTCAAGATAGGGCCAGTTCGACATAGCGAATTCATGGTGAAGCAGGCGTCCTTGATCTAAAGGTACTGAGAGGTGTTGTTGTTTTGCAGCCGAAATTTGGTATACAGCGGGGAAAGCTTGAAGGAGACGAAGGCGCTAGAGATATTTAAAGTGGAGCATACTGTAACAGTAACAGCTAATTCTAAATCCGGCCAGATTGCGCCCCTCGCCTCGACAGAAATTCAACCTCGCATCTTCAAGAAAGGGGAACAAAAGGGACCCCCTCGATCTCTCCAAATCCCCCCTCACTTCACACTCTTTCGGATTTACATTCTTTCCTTGAGAGGCGATCGCAAGTATGGCTGCTCTAGCCTCCAAAACCCAGAGCCAGAAGATCTTTGAGAAGTTAAGGACGAAGCAGGCGAACAGGGTAGGACACCACCTAATGTCTTGTAGTCGCATCAATCACTGACGCGGCCATGATTCCTAGACATGTTTTGACTGTGGACAAAATAACCCTACGTGGACCTCTGTACCCTTCGGCATCTACTTGTGCCTCGACTGCTCTTCGAACCACCGCAACTTGGGTGTTCACATCTCCTTTGTGCGCTCCACAAACCTTGACCGTATGTCCGAGTATACGCTCTCAAAACGCACATCCGCTGACTTTTATATTAGAATGGCAATGGGATCAACTACGGATAATGAAAGTAGGCGGTAATGAGTCCGCCACCAAGTACTTTCAGTCGAATGGCGGAACAGCCGCTTTAAACAGCAAAGACCCTAAGACCAAATACACCTCGAATGCAGCTACGAAATACAAGGACGAGTTGAAGCGACGGGCAGCGAGGGATGCGACTGAGTAGGTGTTTTGGGAAGAAGCCACCAACGCGCCATGCTGACAAGTCACAGATATCCTGGCGAGGTAGTAATCACGGACGTAATGAGCAATGGACCTACCGATGGCAGTTCTACACCTGCGGGCGACGCTGAAGACGATTTCTTTTCTTCCTGGGACAAGCCTTCAATCAAGCGACCAACTCCCCCAATTTCTCGAACAGCCACACCTCCTGTTGTGGGCCGAACCCCGTCCCCGTTCCTGAATGCTGGATCTAATGGTAATGGCGCCGGCAACGGTATTGCAAGAAGTGCCTCACCTCTCGCGAGCTCTGATTCCAAACCTCCAGCGGCCAGTAGGACTACATCTTCTGCAGCATTGCGCAAGGGCGCTGCAGCTGGATCCGGTCCACGCAAAGCCAACGTTTTGGGAGCGAAGAAGACGAAATTGGGCGCAAAGAAGGTTACAGCAGATGTCATCGATTTTGATGCCGCGGAGCGCAAGGCCAAGGAAGAGGCTGAGAGAATTGCAAAATTGGGTTACGATCCAGACGCCGAAGACGCGGAGTCGAAGAAGCCTGCCACTACCACGAAGACCGCTGATCTCCCTAAGATCGCATCACCAACGCCAGTTAGCCCGGCCAGAACTGGATACGGATCAGGAAAACAACACGAGCGTTCCAGCAGTGAAGTGGAGCGATTAGGAATGGGTATGGGCAGACTCGGGTTTGGACAAATTGGGGGCGGGAAAGCCGCAGCTGCGCCAAAGAAGATGGGTGGCTTTGGATCAGTTGGACCTATCAAGGCCACACAAGAAGGTCAGTTTCGTTCAAGTTTCAACGTACAATTTGCTAACAATGTGTTAGATGAGGATGAAAAGTATGCTCGACAAAAGTTCGGTACCCAGAAGGGTATATCATCAGACGAATTCTTCGGCAAAGGCGCCTTCGATCCTAACGCGCAATCCGAAGCCAAGTCAAGACTGCAAGGATTTGAGGGCGCTCAATCTATCTCCTCCAACGCATACTTCGGACGTGAAGATGAACCAGATAACGGAGAGGAATATGGAGATTTGGAGACGGCTGCAAAGGACTTTGTGAGGAAGTTTGGGGTCACTGCTGGCGACGATTTGGATAACCTGACACAGGTTCTGGGCGAGGGCGCAACTAAGCTGCAGGGAGCTATCAGGAGCTACCTCAATGGCTAGTGCTTGCGTATGTTGTATTCTTAAGAGCAGAATAGATTGGCGTCGGGACAAAGAATAAACTACTCGGTACGGTATGCAGCACAGTAAGAGAGGAAAGCAGTACAAACGAAGGGGCTGTAGCAAGCGAGGCCCAACGTGTGTTTTTGCGGGGTTGATTTGCGGCATAGATTGCGTTGCAATATTCTTGATATTGAGAAACAAACATAATATTTCCAAAAATGTATTCGCGCCTTCTGAGACATTCAACGCTGCCAGTTAACGCTGCCTACCTAGTACCTCCTATTAAAAGCGATATCCATATGAAACAGCGGCTGTTACCAACTTGAAGCCATACGAGTAGATGTTCTTTGATACTCGGTACTGAACTGACTCGAAACCCCTGGCGCTTGTTTCTCGCATCGGTTAATTCTTGTTTTCGCGACGATCGTTACCAGCCAATCATTCTTCCGCCAGCACAGAACTCCACACAACAAGGAACATGACGTACTGGGACCAACCAGGAACAGGTTTTACCTCCGTAACTTCTTATCACAACCACAACTTCATTCCCAGTCACTCAATTTCAGTTCAGCCAGTCAGTCAGTTTGATTGACCGCCATGCGTGGCCATGGAAGATCGCAAAACAATCAGGGCGGCATCCTGGCTTGGTAGGTACAGCACTAGGTACAAGTATTTCATATGGTGGGATATTATCCGCTCAAAGACCTGATCTTTTCTTTGATCTTCCTCTCTTTATATTCACTGTTTCTTCCCTCTCTGATTGTTGATAACCTATTCCTCAAAGAGTCATACTCTGCCCCCATAAATACCCAACCTCTCTTTAACCCACCAATATAATCCAGCAGAGCAACACCATCAATACTACCTTTGCATTTGACACACAACTCCATAACCACGAAAATGAGAGCAACAGCACTTCTTCCCATGGCATGTGCCATTGTGGGATTCGTCCTCTCCATGCTTTGTCTCTTCGCAGGACACAAGCCAGGTTTTATGGAAGAATACCATATCATCACAGTAAGTTCTCATTCTACTCTTTATGAAAGCCACTTCTAACATATCTCTAGCTCAATACCTCCACTCTGGGCCACAATCTCATCGACAAAGCTGCCACAACCACCACGTCCTCAACCGCGACACCGACAGCTACCTCAATCGGCTCTCTCCTCAGCGGCATCAAACACAATATTACGGATACTATTGAAGGGGACCTCAATGGCATTCTCAACGATGTCGCGGACAAGTTGTCGCAAAAGCTGGGTATCAAGCAATGGTACAGTCTGCATCTGATGGATTCTTGCGAAGGGACATACGCACCCAACGCGACGGAAAAAGGCGCAGATCTGAATATCACCACCTGCTCAAACGAGACTGCTATGTGTAAGCTATTTAACCTCCCTAAATCCAGTCTATTACTAACATGCGCCCAACTAGTTCACTTTAACATTGAGAAACACCTAAACCAACAACTCGAAGCTGGCGGTCTACACATCAACCTGACCGATCTCGACTTCCCAGACGACATCCAAAAGGGCTTGAACGACCTCACCACAGCGCTAAACGCAACCTTCGTCCTCTACTGCATCGGCATCGCAGCAGCCGGTCTCGCAATCCTCACCGCGCTAGTAGCATTCTTCCTCTCCGGCTCCCGCCTCATCTCATTCGGCAACCTGGGCCTCACATCGCTCTCCTTCGCCGCGCTCCTCATCGCCTCCATAATCGTCACCGTCGTCATGAAAAAGGCCAGTCACCTGATCAATAAGTACGGCAACGCCATCGGGCTGTATGCATACAAGGGCGGCAAATACCTGACGATTACCTGGGTTGCGGTGGCCGTTATGGCGGCTGCGAGTCTTTGCTGGGTCGTGGAGTTCTGTGTCGGGCGAAGGAATAAGGGGAGGGAGTTTTCGGAGAAGAGTACGCGGGGCTGGGGAGGCTGGAATCGCAGGCGGAGTGATGAGGCTGCGTTGAGGAGGAGTGGTGTTTAAGCGGGTAAGCAGTGTGATGACAATTATGAATGATATCAAGAAGTCTATGATGGGGTTTTGGTTGGTCTGGCTGGATATTGGCACCTAATATAATAAGATGGGTGTCTCTTTACATGTCCGGCGATTTTGAATGCGCTTTTCGCATTACATGACGAGCGACTATCGGAGCGTGTGTTTATTTGAGCTTAGATACCCTTTACAATGACAATTTTACATATCAATGTTTCTACTTAATTGCAAATTTCCTTCTCTAGGTCCTCCCCCACTTGATTTTCCCGAGTACCACATGGTACGCTACGCTCACTTCCCCGAGTTGGGATTATGTCAGCGAACATAAACTTAGTTCCAACCGCACTTCAAGTTTGCAACAGTCTTTATATTAATCTACGAGTACAGAAGACTCAAATATCAGTCGACAATGCTGTACCGGTAGTTATCTCTCAGCTTCACAGTCTCTGGGATTTTCCCCATGATAGCGCTTGGGCTTTGGCACGCTTCCCAGCTCGTAGCTCCAAGGGAGGGAGTATACAATGATTCAGTTTCGTCATCTTCGCGGGCAAGCTGTTGGCAAAGTCAATTCTTCACCTGGACATTTAAGCTTAGTTGCCTCGGGCTGCGGAAAACCAACCCCCATCCTTCTTTCTAGATACGGAACGGTATTCATTCTTGCCGAAAAGCTGGGTTGAATAGCTGAAGTGATACCCTTCCGGATTTCGGATTCCTGCTTTAGTCTTTTCTGGGAAAGACTGAGAGTTATGTTTTAATTCTTCTATGCTGCAAGGTCGGCGATGTCATTTGGTTGCAATATCTTATCCCTTCGAGCATGTACTCGGAGAGCGTTGTCATGACTAAGTCTCGGTCCCCGAGGCCGGCGGAGCATCGTGGGCAGTCATTCAACATTCTATTACCCCTCGATTTCAAGATATGCCATATATTGATTTCCAATCATCTGTGAATAACACCCTCGCATTCGTGTGTGTTTCATGATGTTAGTCATTCCTTTTCCCCTACAAAAGAACCCCTTCCCTTCGCATGCCTATTCTTGCCAACTCCACAACTCGCAGCTCGCAACTTTATTACTCCTGCTCCTTTTCCACACCTATTATCTTAATATTATTATTCATCAGACATCTAGCAAAGCAAACATGTCAGATCCGGACCCTCCATCATGGGAAGGTCTAACCAACGAACAACTTACCGATCTCGTCGTCAAGGAAGGCGTGATGATAGACGGCAAATACAACAAGCTCAACGTTCCCAAGGGAAAGATGGTAGTCATAATCCCAGACATGTTCTTCTCACTCCTACCAGCAAAACCCAAGGTGAATCAGTATTACGAGAAAGTGAAGGTGCAGAGCGAGAAGTGGATTTGCAGGTAGGCATGCTTTCTTAGGTACAGCTAGTACAAGAGTCGGGTTCATTTGTGTTTACACTACGTTGCATTACGCAGGATTATCGACGCAGACGAAAAGCATAGTGCGAATATCTCTGGTTGTGATTTCTGTTATTTCATGGGTATTTGTGCTCCGGATGCTGCCGAGGAAGAGTACCGCGCTCTGTGTGACTGGGGAAACTGGGTAAGCTCCCAATCCACCCAATCAAAACATTCCTTCATATCAAATTCTACCCTGGAGATACGTTGCTGATCTGATACCTTGGCAGGTCTTTCCATTTGACGATCGTAAGTTTTGACCTGTCGACGCCTTCTTGAATCAAAGGTTTCAAGAACTGATGATTCCTAGGATTCGACAACGGCGATCTGAAGAACGACCCTGTCAATGCTCAGAAACTCCTGGATGCACTGATGAGTAGCATTCGGGCTTCTCAAAAGCCAGGTGTACCCAAGAAGCAAACCGTCCGAGTTCACGGCGCTATGAGATTTCACAAAGCTGGTGATCATTTCGTCAAGGTATTCTTAGGCTCGCTTCTCAAGATAGTACGAGATGATGCTATACTTGGAGCAATGAGAGAGTTATTGGTCGGTGTTCGTGATTCTACTTTGGGTAAGGTTATCAAGGTAAGTTAGCCCCATTTCCAGGAATAGGGGCAGATATACTAAGGATGCTAGAACTTGATTCGCGCGCCTTTAGGTATCGTGAAAGGCAATGGCAATATGGCTGCAATTAAAGAACCCTTGGTTAAAGTCCATGATTCGGTTTGGTTTCGCATTGTCGAGGTTAGTTTCCCCTTTATGCCAGAACTGGTTTTATGTGCAGTACACTTTCAAATTCCTGACATGTAAATAGACCGCACCCCTAGGTATTGATCATCCTAGACTACTCACCCATTCGATACAAGGATGCCAACTAACAATACATCCCAGATGTCCAGCGACGGTTTGCCGAATCAATGGAAGTTTACAGTTCCGGTGTTCTGCAACACATGGAAGACCTGTTCGCTGATAGGCAGCCTACCATTGAAGAATTCATGGAGGAGCGCCGAGGCGGCGTCGGGGTTCTGCCTGTAATTGCACTGATCGAGTAAGTGCAGTCTCCCCCCCACTCATACGGCATAACGACAAGATCTGTTGCTGAATCTGTTGCTGATACGTTCGTTTCTATCTAGATATGCACACAAGATCCACGTTCCGAATCACATATACGACCACGAGTCTATGTCAGAACTAAGACGAGTCGCAATAGACGTCGTTATTCTGTATGTACATGCATTTTCAAACCCCCATGACCTCCCTTTTATTCTACACACACTCTACCCTCAAGCGAAAGCCCTACTGACCACGAATGCAAATCTAAATAGCCAAAACGACATTGTATCATTCCGCAAGGAAGAATCTGAAGGCGTAGTCTACAACATCATCGATCTCCTCCGCAAAACTGGCGCGGGCATGACGACGCAAGCCGCGTTCGACAAGGCGGGCACCATGCTCGAGAAGTGCTTTACCGACTGGCGGCTCGCCAAGGATAAATTGCCTGTTATCGAGAGCGAGGTCGACATCTACGCCGTTCGTACATATATTGCTGGTCTCGAGGCAACCATGGCTGCGAATTTACATTGGCAGTTAGTACCCGCCTTCGCCTCCGTACTTCCATTCATTTCATTCTTCCCAGCCCCTCCCCCCCTCCAAAGCCAAAAATCAGTCTTTTAACTCTTGCTCTTGCTCTTACTCACATGAAAATTCAATCTAACTTCAATCCATATTCAAATCCGAGCGCTACCTAGGAGCCTCCAAAGACCTCGCACGCTGCTACAGAACAGTAACCGTCAACGACAACGACAACGGCAACCCCAAGCGCATGGCGCATTACGGATGCCACCCCGGTGTCGATTTCAGCGATATCGCGGTTTACCGGGGACGAGGGGAATCCGGGCCTGGCTCTTGGCATGCCTCTGCTTGTCGTGCTTACAATTACGGTTTGTGAAATTGTGAGTTTTGATGAGGGATCGGAGTCAGTCAATACCTACGTATACGTATACGTATGCCTCATCTGTTTCTGTACGGTATCTGTATTTGCGGCAGAGTTTGGGTCGGATTGGATTGGATTTCTTGATTGGCGGGCGGGTGGATTTCAGTGCCTGGTTTGGTTGACTCTTAGACGACCGATAGTCCTCGATGAGACGATACGGCGATAGGGAAGTTAGGCTGGTGGGATATATGCATAGCATACATGCACAACGGAAAGGAAAGGCAACGGCGGTCGCGGGATTCGATAATTGGGCTATTTTATGGGTTGCAGAAACCCACTGCCGTATGCAAACAACACCACTCACACAGGAAGGACTTTCGGTACACGCGGATAGAGAGCTGGTTCTAGTTTCAGCGAACTTATTATTTTGGATTTATTTTTTTAGGGAATTTTTAGGCGGGTTTAAAGCCTCGGATCTAGAGCGAAGATGAAGGATGGAGTTAGAACACACACAGTGATACAGCGATATTTATACTTGTTGTCTTATATCTTTTACATAACTACCTATTAGTAGATCCTGATATTTAGATTAGAGATGGTATATATATATATGCAATGGAGATGTTTATGATATAAATATGTATAGAATATAGCTTTTAACTTTGTTATGTAGACCCGCGGTATGGGGTAAGGGAGTAAGCAAGTAAAAATATATTTCAAGTCTGCTATATATGTATTGCGTATAGATGGAAAGGGGGGATATTATTCCAGTCAGCTACATATCCACGTAAAAGTCATACTACAACCGCAAATGAAGATACGGAGGGAAATCTTAGGTTGAGATATCAATTCATGTTTCTATAATAATTGTGGAGTTGCGATAGCGGGGCTGGCATGCGTTTACTGTAAGAAACTTGTGGATTTGTATGGAGTAATTGCTCTATTAATATGTTAAGGATGGCACTATGAATGGGGGGAAAGTCATGGAATTGGGTTGAAAGGACTGCTTTGAAAACTACGGAACGCTGTCCTGTTCATTATCATTTCTTTTTTCCTCACTTCCGCCCATCCATCCATCCATCCACTCCATGCGTGAAGACTTTCGAAAATCATCAAAGCACATACATGCTCACATCCCATAACAAGACCCAGCTCAACGGGCCATGCATGCATCTCCAACTAATCCCCCCTTCCCCCATAAATCCAAGACATAACACCAAACGTGCCATTCAACCGCATAAGCATCCTGACCGCACCTACAGCAAGTCCCAAAGACAACAATGCCGCAACGATAAATGCAGCCATGAACACGCACTCAAAGGGTCTAATCCGCTGCTTTCTTGCAGGATCCGGCTTCTGCGCATCCACCTCCATTTTCTGCCCGTGGTTCGGCACGTATTTGAAGGAGTAGGGGGGGATGCCGTTGGTGGGGACTGTGGGGCCGGTGACGTGTTTTGTTAGGGCGTTGTGGAGGGTTTTGCGGGTGTACTGGATGGGGTGGGGAAGTTAATTAGTAGGTGTTGATTTCGAGGGGGAGGAGGGGAGGAAGAGGGGAGGAAGAGGGGAGGAAGAGAGAGAGTAGGGTAGTTACCGCGACGACAAAGCGGTCGAGAGATGGGAAGATTCTCTGTGCCCAAGCTAGGCTTGATACTATGATGTTGTGGCCTGCGAACGCAGCATAGTGGTGAAGAGCCGGTCGACCCAAGCCCAGCGCATCGCACATCTCGTTACCTACACCACCATTCATGAGTCAAATTCATTCATTACGCTCAAAGAAATCAAAGGAGGGGAGGCGCGGCGGGATTTCTGAGCCCCCGTAGATACTGTACTGGACTCTACTCACCATTCATCCAGCGGCACGCAGCCTCCATGAAGCCCAGGGAGAAATATGCCGGAGGCTGGTCTTCAATCCACTTGATGAAGTTCTGCGCGAGGATCTTGGAGGTGTCGTTGGGCACTAGCTCGTACCAGAGCATGCTCTCAAACGTTGCCTTGGCTTTCGTGATGTCAGCCCAGTATTTTCCGTCGTTGGGGGCGCCGATGATATAGGCGATGTAGCGGAAGAGGGCGATGAAGTCAGCGGCCTCTTGGTCTGTTGGATAGATTCCCATTTTGGCATGGCGTCCTGTGTGTTGAGTTAATATGGCTTTTGCTGTGTATCCCTCTAGGAGCGGAAACAGAGCTCTTGAGACGTGCAGTCAAGAAAGAGCGGGATAAGCATGAAGAAGAATACATACCCACATAGCTTTGCAAGAAAACAGAGTGATTGCATGAACCGCATCCTACAACGAATCAGCAGTGAAGAGAAAACCAAGACGCAGGTGAAATCGACTAACCAAATCGTTGACAGGCGGACCATACTTCTCTACATTAAAGTATCCTGGACGAGTCTTCTCGAGCTCGAGAATACGCTGTCGCACCGACGAATGCAGAAGCCGGACACGAATGGTCGAGATATGGCCTTGGCCGCCGGGTTGGATGGCTTGCAAATCATGAGTGATCTGGATAAACCAAGTGAACGTCTCGATGAGACGAGTCAACAAGTGCTTAACGGCAAGTCCACCAGTGCGAGAGACAACTTCGGCAACACCAGGCGTAGCCTACGAGAAGTAAGTAAAGAGGCAGTTTTTCGACCAACAGATTAACGGTCAAAGGTGAATAAACAGTGAAAACAAACCGTATTATCGCGCACAAAAGCCTGAAAAGCAAACAAACTGCAGTTCGCCACGAAATAGCGGGCGAAGAACCGCTGGCCACGCTCAATCTGCTTCCAATCCACCCACTCAGGAACCGCATGAAGATGCTCCCAGTAGGCAGCAAGGAAGTCATCTTCCTCATGGTGGTCCCGCAGAACCGCAAACATGTCGGGTTTTGAGCCCTTCTCTCCCGGACCCTGCCTAGCAACGATGGCTTGGATTCTCTGGAGCGCTTCAGCGCCACGCTCGTCGAATTGTGCGCGTAGCTGCTCGATCTCGTCTTGGGATAAGTGCTGGGGTGTCCATTGCATGGTATAACCCCATTTCGTTCTGAGGTTTGTTTTGTGGTCACTGTTGCTATTCTTCTTCTTGGTGGTAGGGGTAGACATCTTAGTAGAGTTGGAGGCTGAGGATGCGGTGAAGATGCCGATGAAGGTGTGGGTGAAAATGCAGCTAAGAGAGCTATTTGTGTGATTTACTTTTGCTTGAGTTCAGGTTGCGTGTGCAATAACAATGGCGTTTCCGTCGCTAAGATATGTATGAATCCCAGAGTTGAAGTGAATAAAAGACTGAAACTAAGACTCGAATTGGACCAATATTTAAGCATGGTATTTCATTCTAAGATAATTAGAAAGATAGATATACTTACCTAGCAATGTACCTATAAGAACGGTCGTATAAGTCTCAAGTGACGTTCTCAAGTTCAAACCCCTAATATTTTGCTATTTCGATATCCATTCGCTGATACTCCGTAGCTTCATACTATATGGCAAACCGTGAGCCGTAGGTACACAGATAACATGATACCTATTATCTTCTTCTCATATCCACGCAGCTCTCCCTCTCTATTCTCCATCTTCGGCTTCCGGTCGACATGAGAATACTCCGTATCCCACCATCCTACGACTCTCGCTCCCCGGAATATAATAGCCACAATACACACCACACCACTCACCTATCCATCAATCCCCCCCCCCTCTCCCTCCCCACTCCGACCTTCCCATCACACACTCACAGTTCGGTTCATCTCGCTCCCCGACAAACAAGCGACTCTTTACCTAGGTATTATCATTTATCCTCGGTTTCCGGCCCCCACATATTGCGTACAACACCACACATAGATACCAAAGCTATATAACACATAACATAATATAAAACATAACACATAGACCATACCGAAGGTAACAATCACCAAATCTATCATCCACCTACCCAACTACCTACCAAATCCTTTTCTTTCGTGCAAACTTACTCCATCCTCCATCCTCCGTAAACCAAGCAAAGCCAAGACTCAAAATAAATACATCTATTTATACAGCTAGAAGAAGTTCCAGAGTAGCGACAACTTATCTTGTCTTATTTTGTCTTGTCTTGCACCTAAGAATGGAGCTCCCATACTTATACAGGACGGTTCTGACCAGATTTAGATTCTATGGAAAGTACCGTAATCCTATCACGTCGTTCTTTGAATTCCATTATCTCTTCTTACATAGGCGAAGGAAGTGTGACAAGATGTATTGGAGTTTGCGGTTATGGAAGTACCCTGACCTGTAGATGCTTATGTAAGCAGCCTGGGAGGGGGTCTAGCGTGCCAGAATAGGGTACTCATTGAATTCTGTAGCCAGAGGGTAGAAACAAAATGCTGTCCGACGCAAACTTTGACACGCGGCGTCAGGACAGCGACGTATTAACTATGTGCAATTAGTCTATGTGTTTTTCTCCTGGGTTCAATCCAGAACGCCATTGGGGTATCTCATATATACGCCTTAATAGACCAATGTTGGTCCTAAGCCCACTTTGTCCCACCCCATTCCTTTGTTTCATAATCAGCGTTCATAATTCTCATCATCCAACTCATTCCCTCATCCCATAACCTAAACATGCACAGCCTGTGAAACGT
This sequence comes from Lachnellula arida, assembly GCA_007821475.1. Classification (NCBI taxonomy): domain Eukaryota; kingdom Fungi; phylum Ascomycota; class Leotiomycetes; order Helotiales; family Lachnaceae; genus Lachnellula; species Lachnellula arida. The sequence continues at coordinate 19,763 of QGMF01000307.1, read as the reverse complement.
GAGGATAAACCGCCACCATCCTCTGCCATAGATCCGGGTACTGAATAATCAACACTTGCGGGTCAAATGCCATGGCTACGAAAAATGTCGCCACTCCGCTCTTAATCGGTACCATGAAGATGTTGCAGATCTGTAATCCGACCAAGAAAGCGAAAGCCATGACTACAGCGGTAAAAGCATTTCCGTCGTTGTAGGCCGGTTTGGTGAACTCGAGATAAAGGTAAGCCAGGAAGGAGCAAACGTATGCCACAAAGACAGCGCCCATTGTTAAAACGGGGTTGATGAGGCACTCATTTACGAGGGCGTCGATCCCGCGGTCTTTCATCATTGTCCAAGTTGTCTGGATCTTTGTTAGGAAAGGTGAGCTATCAAGAAAGGGTGGTGAATTACCTTGGCAGCTGGAAAGTATGCCTTTCCGTACAGAGCAATGTATGAGAAGGCGTACTCGTTGATAAACTGGATAGCCCAGTCTAGTATCCCAATGAAACAACCTAAGATGCAGAAGAGAATTGACCCAACAATGTTACCCTGAGCAAATTCATTCTGTTGAGCAATCGAGCAGGCTTGACGAAGACATTGGATAATTGCCACAATCAAACTTCCAAAGCTGATACTGCCGAAGCTGTAGGTCATGGAACGCTTGAAAGCTCCTCTCGTGGCTCTTTTCGGGAAGCCTCCTGGCGTTTGAGAGCAGAAATACCAGGATCCGTAGACCCCTGATATGGTTACGTGAATCACATTCTTGATGACTTCTGTGATCCAATACGCAGCGAAGGTTATGAAGGCGATCAATCCAATGACTTTAGCCTTGCTACAACCACCAGCACCATCAACGCTGCAACCAGGACCTCCAGGGTAGTATTTCGCATATATCGCAACCAACGTCACCGAGAACCAAGCTCCGAATGCCGTGGCAATAAGCCCTCCAATCAGAGAAACCATGAAGACATGTCCGTAGTTCTTCGAAACATCGATGACGGTTTGGAGCATCAAGACGGAGAAGGGAATTCGAGGAATCCAGCTTATGAAGCAGACGATATAGAAGACCGTGAATAGGAGATAAACGATGGCTCCACTATACCAGTGTCGGATAAAATAGACAATGGCAGTCCCAAGGCCGAAAACGATTTGGAGGATTCCAGTAATCCATATAGCCCTATGATTCTAATCAGCATTGCGCTGCATCGAACAATGCCTTGAGTGTCTTACTGTTTGGTGAAAGCTCGGATGATCCAGAAATATACAGACGACAGGACAAATGCCACCGCCAATACAAACGCGCTGCCATAGCATTAGTGTCTAAACTCGGTTCTGTCTTTGATTTGGAATGCTCACAATAGAACTATGGTATTTGTATTCAAAGCCAAGCTCGTCACGCCAGAGTTATAAATGCCTCCACCCTGTTGTCCCTTTGTAGAACTGTAGCCATAAATCGAAAGTCCCGAGACAGCGATGAAGCCCGCGAAGGTGGCGAGAAACAGCAATGCTGCCCAGATATCGTTGTACTTGGGCCTATCGACCTGGAATTTCTGCTGGAAGTCCTGTTTCTCGCCGCCATTTGCTTGTTGGCCGTATTGAGGGGGCTGCTGAGGATATGGAGCTTGCGGGGGATATTGTTCTTGCTGCTGCTGCTGCATGCCGATATCTTGCTGTCCTTGCTGGTAGTAGGAATTCTCATTGGGAGCACCGTCTTTCTGGGGAGGGTAGGACATGTTGACCGGCTGGGTAATTGGTCCCCAGGCTCAGCTGTAAGTCTGCTTGTGAAGAATGTTGGAGAGGGGTGGGGAGAAGGGAAAAGAGCAAGATGGGAAAGAGGGAAAGACCATGGGAAAAGAAAATGAATTATTAAAGGCCAAGATAATAAGGTTCATACAGTGCTCTCTACCCACAGAAATAGTGTCGTCACTCGTTCTTTCCAAATTGGAATGAGTACAGTACAGTACAGCGCTAGAGAATGTCTCATTCACTTGGCATTTTGTTTGAATCGAGACCAATCGATGGCTCGTGCCGATGCTTCGTAGGTAGCTACACAGATAATGAGGTAGGCAGCCGTATTATATTCCGGATTCAACGTGACAAAGTGCCCTTCAGAACTGGTTGTTTGTTTTCAGGTCATAAACATCGAGGCAGAGCAGGACAGGCTCGACAGGACAGTTCCATTTCAGCTTGACATGGATGATGTCGATTGATGCGGCCGCTAAGGCACACCATTTAAGATTTGGATCGACGTCATACCCAATTAGGAGCTTTTAGCGAATCAGGTTCAGGGTTCCCCGAGCTTTGACCATTCTCTTCCTGGGTCTGGCCAGATACTTTAATTTTCACTCAATCTCAAGTTCTCAACATCTCTAGGTAATGTACAATGTACATGTACAATGGTTCCACGCGTGCGTCAAGAAATGGTATTATATATGACAATGGCTGAGCTCAACTACAAATTGGTGAAATGCGAGCAAGTCTTTTGAATCTTCCTCTTCTTCTTGCTCCTCCTGCCCCTCCTGCTCCTCCTGCTCCTCCTGCTCCTGCTCCTGAACAATTCTCTGCGCCAAAAACATAGAACTACCTTCGCCATATACCTCTCCCATACGAAAGTGAACATGACCATTTGAGACTTGCTCCTTCACAAGCCAGCTCTGAATTCCCAATAATTCTTCCACAGACATGTCGGCACCAGGCTTCGTCACATCAACGTGCTTTTTGATGATATGTTTCAGCGGACGCCATTCTGCAATCTCAACGAGAACCACGGCGAGGGAATACAAGTCCATGTACATTGCATATGGCCTAGCCTGTTCGCCCAACGTGTGAGGGTGCCGGTAAATATCAAGCTGCGGGTCTTCCCTTGCCTGGTCGCTGATCTCCATTGTAGAGTTGACACGGGAGAACGTGAAGCCAGTCAGGTAGGGACTACTGAAGGAGCCCTCTAGTGGCGCATCCGACGGAAAGAACAGTATATTCTCCGACCGTATGTTCTTATGTAGCCAACCCGCCGTATGAACGGTGAGGAGTGTTCTGCAAATGTCGAGAGCGAGTTTGATCCGCACCGTCACACTCGGGGCTTGGGCTTTGGAATCGCGGAGATGATCTTGTAGTGATCGAAAGGTTGGTGTGCTGGATAGCTGAGGGTAATCGTACACAAAAGCAAATTCGTCCTTTTCTTCGAGAAAACCCAGACATTTCAGTGTCCAGAATCCGGGCTGCTTTGGTTGTGACAGTAGAATGGCCAGGTTTTCTGCTCGCAGCCGTAGTTTTGCCTTCATTCTTGGAGCCACTTTCTTGTATTCAACCAGAACCGATTTTCCAGAGTACTCGGCGGCATACACTCCGCTACTCCTCGTCTTTTCGATATCTCGCTTCAACAGGATGCTTTTCAACGGCGGCAAAGGTGCTTCACGAACTTGCGTTGAAGGTCGAACTTGAAGAGGCAACTTCTCCAGGCCAATCCGTGGGGATGGTCGAATGCTGCCCAACGGCAAGAGTGACTCTTGGGTATTTATGGGCGACTGTGAAGCAGGATTGATCGCGATGGGCGCGGGAGCATCATTTTCATCTGGCAGCTGTTCTCTTACGATTTTCAAGCCAGCTGCTGTGACGAGGGAAGCCTGCGGTTTTGTTGTACCTGTTTGGAGTCTGAGACTCGTTTGCAAACCCTTCAAGCCGTCCAGATCTTTGCTCGTTTTGATAAGCAATGACAGCGCTCGTTCGATCTGCTGCGATAGCTCCGTCTGTCTCTGTGGTTCCAAGAGAGCCCACAGACCATCGATGATCTTCCCAACATCCTTTATCAGATCCTCAAACCGTGACTTATCCACTGCCGCCCACCAAAGTCGTTTCGGCAAAGAGTTCTTGTTTTGAATGAGCTTCGCTCGTACAAGGATCTCCCCTCGTTTCTCATCGCTGACTGCTTTCGCCAATATATCTCGTGCAGGTGTCGCATCTGTGCTTGCCTCCTCAAGCTGTTTAGAAGAAGGTAAGGGAGTCAGCTCCAGCTTATATCGGTCTCGGAGTTTATCTCGGTCGAATCTGTCCTGCAGGTGGGCCATAAGCTCCTCTGCCAGAGTAGAATTGATCCTGGTGATGGTCTTGGAACCCGGCGACGCGAGTCCGACAGCGTCGGCCCACTGCACTAAACGATATTCTTCAACCCTCAACATTGTTCGCAGGAATGAAGCATCTTTGCCGAGATTATGGGCTGTTGACAGGAGTACAAAGCCTCGCACGCAGCCAGCGAAAACATCAAAGGAGAGAGATACGACGGAGAGGGCAATCCCAGCCGCTGAGACTGGGTCCATAGCACCGAGTGATAAATCAAAACTGGTTGCTTTACTTGAGATTAAATTTTGAGATAGTTTTGGTTTCCACTGGATTTATTATCGAAGTTGTGGTTGCGTTGTGAATTGACACACGGCGGTGTGTCATGCGTAGGCCTAGTCATGCGATCCATCCATATGCTTGCTGAGAACATTGTTGTGGCGTTCCGAGCTGAAAATAAAGCAAACATGCAGGCCACCCCCGGACTCTAGACTCTAGACTCTAGAAAAACAACGTGTATCTCGAGAGAAGAGACCAGCCTCAACAACCAGTAGCAAGATGTCATCTTTTTCGGGGAGAGCGGTCACTTCTATTCCAGCTTCTGAAGCCAGCACGCCTGCAGCTACCGATACAGACAGTTCTGGCGTTGATAACAGTGAAGCTGCAGCCTTGATGCAAGATGTTTTTGTACCTCATGTGTTTGATTTTGTCAGTATGGCAAGAAAGGCTGGAACCATGGTGAAATCCAGGATTCCATCACTATTCTTCGAGTCTCTCGCCGTCGATCAATCAATAATCATCGGAGATGGAGCTTCATTCTCAGCATTTAGGAAAACTATCATCAGTCCACCTATCTGGTCCGAGACACGAAATATGGATGGACTGGTAATCACGATTCTGCCCAAATACGTTGTCTACAAAGTTGCCAGAGTTGCTTTCACAGATATCGGTCAGCCAACCCCGGAGACTCGTCAAGCTATGAAGGCGGCAATGATGGAAATATTTGCTCTGGTGCATCCTCCACTTCTGAAGCATCCAAATATCGTGGACTTCCTTGGACTGGCATGGGGTTCAAATTATTACAACCCCTCCCATCGCATGCCAGTCTTGGTGGTTGAGTATGCAGAGCATGGAAACCTCGCACAGCTTCAAGAGAGGGAAAATCTGGAGCCTTCAATGAGGAGCACTATGGCCCTTGATATCGGTGCCGGGCTCCAGGTTCTTCATCAGTGTGGGATCGTTCACGGGGATGTGAAGTCTGAAAATGTGCTCGTTTTTTCTCACCCGGAGAAAAAGTACTTGGCCAAAGTTGCAGATTTTGGCTTCTCTCTCGTGGGAGAAGCGACAGATACTGAAGTTTATATGGGAGGTACAAGGCCCTGGAAAGCCCCCGAAACAAAGAAACGTCTAGCAAAACATCTTCTTAAAGCAACCGATATCTATTCATATGGTCTCTTGCTTTGGCGCCTAGCTACAGATGGCAAGGACCCCTTCCGGTTCTTGGTCACGTCTGAGTTGAAAGGAGACAAGTACATGGAACTTTTGGAGATATATAAAGGGATGGACGGACCTGCGAAGAACACTGTTATTGAGAAGTGGTTCCTGCCGTATATCGTCGCGGAGCAGAAGAGTTTTCAGAAAGTGGTGACTCTCGACGACCTCGCTCAAGTATTGCCCAGTCTCTGTCTTCTAGCAACCATGACTAACTCGGCTCAATCTACTTCCCAGACATTGAATGATATGTACTCGGTGCTGAAGGATGTTTTGAGGGGTTGCATTGCAGCTTCCATTCCTACAGATACAATCTGTAAGATACTATTGATATGGGCACGGCAAAACTCCTTCTACAGCAGGTTACCAGCAGCTCTAAGCAAATGCATTACTCTGGCTCCCCACGAAAGAGATCTCGAAGCAACTCTTAGCGCGTTGAGAGGAGATACATCCACCGAAGCTATGTATGACTAACAACTTCATGTTATGCGAACCTTGCTAATGAACCTCCCCAGAGTTGAAGTATCGATCCGAGATGAAGGGACACTGCTCAAGACTAGTTATGATGTAAGTACAGTTTTTGCTTTAGTCGAAGGTCAATCTGCTAAAATGTATATAGCATCATCTTCTTTCCTGGCTACAAATGAAGATTATGAGGCCATCTGTTCAGTGCTTTCTATTCGAGCGATTCCTCGCAAAAGAGCAGAAATGTTCCTCCTATGGTCTCATCAACGCCCCAGAATGTTTCATTCTCGCCTCGTATTATATAAATGCTTACGGGACAAGGCATGACTTCAAGGAAGCGATGAGACTTCTGGTCTTGACATCGAAGAAAAGGTTCGACCATTGGCCGTCTCGGGCTTATGCCTACCGCATCTGCAAAGCGTTTGACAAAAACTTCACACCTGATGAGGAACTGAAATTGGCATTGTATGACTCAGCTTTTGCAGGCTCGCGCACGGCTTTGAAGGATTTGCAGCAGGTTGATCCGAACAAATACACCTCATTGAGAATCCTTCTTCGTGACGTGCTCGCAGGAGTCGGAGCAAACTTCTTCTATCCCGATCAAATGCTCCACGGCTTCACCTACTGGCAGTGGATGGCCACGTTTGACAATTCCGAAATAATGGTCAAAAAGCTGGGGAAGTTAAATCGGATTACGGAGTACAAAGTCAACAAACGAGGAGATGGAATTCTTCATCTGGCTGCGAGTGCCGGAAAGATCTCAGCAATAAAGGAACTTCTAAACTCTTTTCCGTTGTTGATTGATCAAATGAATGACACAGGGGAAACACCATTACTGTGTGCTTGCAGGGCAGGGCAAGTGGAGACCGTTCTTGAGATTCTCAAAATTGGCGGCGATGCCTCAATAACAACACCAGTGGGAGAATCACCCCTTCATTGGCTGATTTCATTTGAAGATACGCAGATTGAAACAATAGCAAGAGCATTACTCACTGCCGGTGCCAATATCCGCGAGTGTAACCGTACGAAAGTCGCCTACTCGATATTTCCTTCCGGTATTGTTGTGGACCATGAGCGTCCAGGGACACCTCTTGCTTGGGCAGTCCAAAACAATCGGCCTCATATCGTCAAAGTTCTACTTGAGGAAACACAGGATGCTTCATTATGTGTATTTTACTTGAAGGATATTCCCGAGTCTCCTCCACCAATGGAACTGGCAGCTTTCTGCCATAACAAAGAATGCTTGCAGCTTATGGTGGAAGCGATGGAGAGAGCGAAGTTTGGTTTCACCTTTAACCCGTTGCTATATGTAGCCGCTCAGGGGTCTGACACTTTTTCGATGATACTCCGCCATGGTTCCGATTTTAAGGAGAAGTTGAACAGCACTTTAGACTATTTAGTCAGGGAATCCAAGAATGCCATATTCGGGACAGGTATTGGTGGATTTGGTGCGACCTTACTCTACGCCGCTGTCGGTAGTGCTCATGATCACGTTGTAGAATACCTCTTTTCCCCTCGAGTCGAAGAATCGCTTGGGCCCTTTGAAGAAGAAGGTCCGTTATCTCACAAAGGAGCATTCCATCCAACCGATATAGAATGTCCTTGTGGAAGCGCGAGACGTACTCCACTGCTAGAAGCCGTGCGCTGGAATAGAGGACACCTTGTCGATCAATTACTTGAGCATGGTGCTAATCCAAAAGCGAAGGGACGACATCCATATGCCCGGGATGAGATGAATTGGACCGCTCTGCACATACTGGCAGACGCTGGCCATAATTCCGATATCTCCCTGGCGTCAAGACTGGTAAATTCCGGTTTGCATGTCGATGGTTTGCCAGAGATCCCAGAAATAGGTGACGGTGAAGAAGTTGGTCAGCAACCGTCTCCAATGGACACCACAGAAACTCCATTCCTTGTGGCTATGCAAAACAATGCTTTCAACCTGGCAACTGAACTGGTCCTTCTTGGCGCCGATATTAATGCGTTGAGTTTAGGTTCTGGCTTCATGACTCTCGAGTACCCGACAACTGTTCTCGGCCATCTTGTTGCTGCTTCGTCGCAGCATACGACTCCACGACTTCGATATCTTCTTCAAAAATGCAATAAAAACAGTCAATTAGAATTCATCGTTGAGCCAGCACGTAATCTGACTGCATTGCATCGCGCAGCATGGGCAAATACAGGAATCTTCCATCGTTCGCATAATGAAAATGACGCGAAGATCCTGTCACGAGAGGAGTATGACATGGTTGTCAACAGAGAAATACTCATTGAATTGCTCGAAAAGTGGAATAGTGCAAAAGACATGGATTGTAGATGTGCGGTTGATGATAAGACAGCATTACATTTGGCTGTCGAAGCTGGAAATGTAGAAGCTGTTCGGCTCCTACTTGATTGGGGAGCAGAAAGAATGATTCAAGATGCGAACTCACTTACCCCTCTTGAATATGCAATGGCATTGTATGCAGACAAAGGAGACGCTCCTACTGGGGAAGAAGAACTGCATGCGATAATTGCGCTGTTACAGTAACAACGACAAGCGTCTTTGAAGCAGTATGGTGTAAGCTTAAGCTACTGGAACGTTGTCATTAGTCGACAGTCGGATGGCCTACAACTCGATATTAACCTACACAAGACTTTCTTTTCCATCGACTTCAATATAGAATAGAAAGGTTGTCTATCAGCTTTTTGCGGCAGGTTTCTCAATGGAACGCAGCTTTACCCTCGGGGTCATCTCAAGCAGCCCCTTTCTCGCGTTCGTCCCTGTTTCTACTCGCAATGAACACGAAGCAATTCAGCTTGCGCGAATGATCAATTCCAATCGATAGGTCAAGCAGGGACCCTCAAATTGTTGAAGTGTGCACCTGAAGCGCTTATGTTTTGGAAATCGACATGGGAACTGACCTTGTCGAAAAGAATTTTACAGGATACTGGCTATTAAATAACGAGTTTATGAAGCAAAGTACCAGGAAATCTGTACTAGCTTTACATTTTCAAGGGTTGTACGGTGTACGGCAGCATGGACAAGTTGCCCTTGCCCTGCTAGTCACATGACCCACTTCGATTATTCTCCATGAGCTTCTTGCAGCCTGGAGCATTTCACTTGTATTCTGTGTAGTCAGTCAGACAGAAATCATATGAAAGTAATTTGGGAACTTTGGACATCACATTCAAGTCTGGAGAGAATTATTTTGGATGTGGTGTGTTTCCAAGCAGTGATTTATTCCTTTCCAAAACGCAACATTCTAAGCTCTATCCGCCGGCAGCCCCTTCGGCCTCATTGGAATTGGAAGTGCCATCTGAAGCGGTCTGTATATCTTGTTACTCTTCTCCAGCTCCGTTTCATGCCCGATAATTTCCTGCCTTTAAATATTCTTCCAACCCCATTTGGCGGTATCTTTCATAGTTCAACTCCTCATCTGTCTTCCCGTCCATTGTCACCGTCTCAGTAGCTTTCTTCTCATCCACAGGACCATTTCCTACTCGTCCGACTCTTCCTCCCCTCCTCCTCTCAGGAAGAGCATGAAGTTGAGGACAAACAATAGCGTGAGCGTCCAACTTAGCCTGCAGCTCCGCCTTCTCCCTCGCTTCAAGAGCCCTCCTCGCCCTCATAAAATCCCCACGACGACGCATCTCCTTCCTCCTATCCATCGCCCCCTTCTCCCTATTATACTTCTCCAGCGCCGCCTCCTCAGCCGCCCACTCCTTTTCCAGCTCCGCCCTCCTCTTCCTCTCCCTCTCCCTCTCCGCCATCCCCTCCGCATACGCCCTGACCCTCGGACTTAACCCCGCCATTAACTTCCCCTCCTCATCCACGCAAATCCCCGCCAGCGTCTCCAAGACCCTCGGCCCAGCCCACGGCCCTCGACTCTCCATCTCCATAGCCAGGTAGTTGTCGATCTGTCTCCGCTTCATGGCCGCGCCGGTCACCTCCTCGTAGTACGCTCTCACGAGCGGGTTGCTGCCCGCTACGCCGGAGGGCGTGAAGTAGCCGTCGGGGTCGATGCAGGATTCTACTAGGAAGTGCAGGCCTTGGATGCCGGCGCTGCGGATTGCGGGTTCTGTGTTCGGGTTGGTGTAGTTGGTGTTGCGGTTGCTGAGGGGTGGGCGCTGGGTTGCTGGATAGTTTGATGATGTTGGTTGGGTTTGAATTGCTTTTGGTGAGGGGATTTGGATTGGAGTTGCCTGTAGTGTGGATTCTGTGGAGGACGACATTGTTTTTGGTGATTGGTGATGGATGATGGATGATTGGTGTATGGTGTATGGTGTATGGTGTTAAGAATTCGACTTCTTCTTATGGATATCTGAAGTCGTTGTACTGTATGCGTTCCGTTTGTCTGTCCAGATCCAGTGATAACTGGCTTCTCGGCGTATAAAATCTAGATTCGGATTTTGATGTAGACTTAATAGGCGGTGTCGAGGTAGAAAAGTCTCCGTATGGCTTTTCGGGTTGTGGTGTATAGTTGATATTCGTATTGTAGCGTATCGTATTGTATTGTGTGGTGAGTGAGTAGCTAGCGAGTAATAATTGGAAGTTGGTGATGATGTCGGTGCTGTCGGTGATAATATTGGTGATATTGGCGATGATGGTGATGATGATGATGATAATGGGCTTTGGATGAAGGTATGTGTTGGATGAAGTTGTGGTGTATGTGTGTGTGTTGGATTGTCTAAAGTTTCAGAGGAAATACTTTTTACATGAAATGTGTGTGGAAGTGGGAGATTTAATAGTAAGTCATGCATGAAGGAATGACATCTAGCCTGCCTCTAAAATCGGGCCCATGAGATTAATTATTTAGTTGGGAAAAAGTCTGGGTTTCTTTTTTAATTTTGAGGGGCTAGGGATTATGATTTCATTTCCATGGGGGAATAAGGTTTAGGGTATGGTAGTATACGGGTGGTCCTACGGAATGGGAATTTTTGGTCGATTTGGAATTTTTACGGAGTATGGAGTAAGGTTATTTAGTTAGGTTAGTGGGACCATATGTCATGGTGATTATCTGGCTTTCGGGTCCGGTCTTTTATTAGGGTCCCGGTGTTGGCTTTGGTCTGGGAGGAGTTGTTTTAGTGGATGAAGTGCTTCAATGCTGGACAGGAAGGCTTAGCGGTTGTTCAGACGTCTGATCTCATGTTCTACCTATAGGAGGGTAAAAATGCTTTTTATTATCTGGGGATTTAAATTTCGCCGAGGGAAATCGAATAGCTAGGATGATAGATATTAAATACGTCATTATTAAAACCTCAGACGTGAAAACAATTTTGCTTTCCTTTACTTGGCTTTTGTAGTTGTGCTGGTGTAAAGCGGTGTTGTTATTAGTGGCGGGAAGGAAAGTAGTCCGGGTATAGTACTATAGAACTACTTTTTGGGAATAATGACCGTGGTTACATTTCTGCGGCGTGGCCTTACGTTTACTCAGAAAAAATTAGGAGGTCTTTTTGGCACGTTTGATGTAGTCGAATTTGCTAGAAATTCATACGATGCGGGGAAACGACGATTGCAATCATTGGGTTGAAAAAAGGTGCCGCTTACTTCTGCGAACACCTTCGAAGCACTAATCAGCTTCATGTAAGCTGAGATTACTATAAATAAAATTTAACCCTATTTGCTGTTCTAGCATAGAAGGAAATTTCTTTTCGCCCATGGTTGGGCGATCTTCAGCGCATTAAGTGGTTTTCCTAAACGTCATACTTGGTGATCCATTCGCTCTATTAGATGTTACATTTCGTCCATTTGAAGTTGTTCACTTGTAATATAGCTGCGTGGTGATCTTTGGGTGTTGTAGCTGGAAACATGTGGTGAACTTTTAGAGTGGGTCAAACACTATAAGCGAGGGAAAGGGGGGATGTCACAGGCTGGTGACATGTGACCTTAATCACGTGTTCACACCACCTTCCGCCATTCACAGGCACTACGTCGTTGAGGTTATCCCCACCTCGTGTGAATACCCTTTCTCCCCTACACTTCCTGTATTCACAGATCATGTTATAAGTTACACTAAGCTCCCCTCTTTGACCTCGTGTGAATTAGCTAGTATAAAAAGGGACTGCTTCCCACTCCCTTCTTCCCTCCTTAGTTTAGTATTCTTGTCTTTAAGAGCTTAATACTAGCATATCTTCACCTCACATCGACCTTTCTTTGGTTCTTTGGTGTGAGCGCCTATTGTTCGCTTATGTAAGCATACTTGTTTTTCTTGCACCTTCCATCAATTCACCAAATCTCAAAACTTGAAGATACAACCTCCCTCCAAAAGCAAAAACAACCCTTCTAAATAAACAGACCTCCCACCTCACGCACAGGCAACTCGTCTACACCTACGCAAGATGGCCCATGATCAGGACAAGCTCAAGCTTTCCAACATCAATCACCAGCAAGCCGACAACCCCTCTTCTCCACCGATCGATGCGCCCGGAGCATTCACTTGTTTCCCAAAACTTCCCATCGAACTACGCTTGAATATTTGGAGGTTTTCAAACACCACGGCCGGTCGCAACGTAGATCTGTCAGGAGTATCAAATTGTGTTGGAAACCCTTACGTTCCTGTCTACGATCTAGAGTATCGTCGAGTTGTCGAAGCCATCGCGCGCCCATTTCCACAAACCCTGCATGTTAACCAGGAGAGTCGTTTGGAGACGTTGAATACTCTCACTTTCTTCTTCCAAGATCCTGAGAAAGCAGAGCGTGTTCGAATATTTTACTACGGCGCTGGCCGGGTACCACCACTCTCGTTTGACATGGAGGTTGACACGTTCTATATGGATTGGACTGATCTTGTCAATGAGAGGAATTATCCTAAGGTACTGGGGTACATTGCTAAGCATGCGCCAAATATACTTCAGAACGTTCGAAAACTCGAGATTCGAGATACCCGCATGTCCGAAGGGCATCCGTACATAGATGGAGGTATCGTGTTTCATGATTATATGCTGAAATCTCTTCTGTGCTTTACTTCCATCCAGGTTCTCTACATCACGGCCCTCGAGCGTGACATTTCCGTCGATGTCATGAATGACCTAAAGCAGAAAATCAGAACATGGCTGGACAGACAAGAAGGCAGCTCGATGAAGGACACCCTCTCGACGATCCACGTACGAGAACTTCAAGACTGATATTGAGACTCTATCACATTCGGACTATTTAGGAAGAAGTAGGAAGGTCTAGACATGGAACTACCCAGTAGTAAGTAATTAGAGCTCCCATTCCTTTCATATGTCGAGATATTTCCAGGGTATCCGGCCTCTGAAGCTTCACCAACGTATCTCACGGATCATTTACCCTCACCTAAGACTCAGATAATAGAAGCAAAGCTAACTCCTCATTCTTCTCTAGAATCTCCTCTAGAATTGCTATGAATGCGAATGGCGAGACAAGGAGGGCAGATGGCTACTGACGCAGGAACTGCCACGGTTGGGTCAATGTTGCAGCAAAAGTCTTATGGGGGAGGTTGTTCTTTGCAAGGGAGGATTATGGACGAAGCACGCCGCTGGTTGAAATAGGGTTCTCAATGGAATTCAGAAGGTACACACAGCAAAAACGACTTGATAAAAGTTTTCTCTAGTTTCAGTGCTCATTGCAGTCGAGTTAACCCTTCAGGCTGCAATGGAAAGGAATCATGTTCCTGGGGGGCTTAACAATAAGCGCTTTTCATAATATCAAATAGAAACCCAACAGTCTCCATCGGTGCAAGAAATATCGAAAGAGGAAATGTATCCATGAATAAACATAATATTGTCTAGGAAAACGACCAATGGGAGAGCATACACTTTCCAGACTCTCGGTCATCTGTACTAATCCGTGTCAATATCAGCCTAGTTTTCGAAAGAAAGCAGGACAGTTGCTAATGATATAACTTCCAAGCCTAAAAAACGACCAGTATTACTCACTTTCTACAAAAGTCCGCGGCCAAGTTCCTGATCTTTCTGTGGCAGTTCGTCCGCAACAACTAGGCTGACTACTGGCTAGACTATTTCTTCGAAAACACCGCAAGGAAACAATTTCTTACCCGTTTATAGGGGTTTATATTAAGCATCTGACATCGTGGTATGATAGTGGTCAGGATATTTCGTAAGTTCATTCTTACCCATGTTAGGTATAATCCCAACGCCAATCCAATATTCAAGGAGCGACAGCTCTGCATCTGCTTTAGCCAATAGAGATTATTTTACCATTTAAGAAGCCTTACTTTCTCTTTATGTAAGAGGAGAATCAATACTTTAAAAAAAAAAAACGGTTGCGATTTCTACTACGTTAACAAGGACTAATACGAAATCCTCTGTTTCCGACGAATTTGAACGCAAAGCTCCTAGTCCAGACCGTGTCAAATGCAAACATGTATTGATCGAATGGTTTCGCTTGTCTATCAGACGCTAAAGTACAAAGAATTCAAGTATAAATTACAGAGGAATAACATAAGGCTTTTGGGTTAATTACCCAGCAGTAGAAGCACAGAATATCATATCGTTAGCCTTTGCTACGCTCTTCAAGACTCCCCATCCCAGGTATTGCCTAAACGTCCGGAAATATTTCTCCCCCTCTCCATCAACAGCACCTGGACATGGACCCCCGATCTCTGCATTATCCTCAACTGACGAATGGCGTGCTATAGGCGTGAAAACATCCCAGTCGGCGCAGTCGGAGAATAATGGCTCGAAGTGTCCTTTCGGATTTGGAGTCTGACTCCATGTACAGACTTTCATGCTTGAAAGGCAATCGGTGTTGACAGCGCCGTTGCGCACAGTCACGGAACTGTTGCTGGTGCCACCGTTCCCCCCGCCGCGGCGGCACAGCTTGCAGCACCTTTAAATAGTAGCTCACCTGTTGTAAGATCTCCCAGAAACGTCTGCAGATCCTTGGTATAATCACTTTTTCTGTTTGAGGAATCTGTGCTAATAAGTGCGTAGGTCGTGTCATCAACAGGATCGTACCAGAAGGTATCACATTGGCCATTCGAATCGTAGTCCGAGTTGCAAGTTAATCCGTATGTAAGTTCCGTACCATTAGTCTGAAGAGCGCGGATACTGTGACGAATTAGTACAATCTCTTTTTTGGGAGGCAATGCCCGAGGAGGGGAAGCCATTTCGGGGCAGCTGTGGGGAAGAAACAAAGGAAAAATTGCTTACGAAGTGTTAAGCGCGCGGACAATAAAGACTCCACGTGCTTGATAGGCTTGGGAGATTACGTATGTGTTGAGGCCCTGCTGAGCTTTGGTTGCGAGGTCATCTAGGGGAGGTAAGAACTGGCTCATAGCACCACTCGCGGCCGTAGCCCTAAAGGTATCGACGTCGTTGAGGAGACCCGGGAGAGTCTGGGCGATATTGGATTGCATTTGAGACATGAATGAGCTTGCGTTCGCAGCAAGATCCTGCATCGTTTCCGTCTGCTCATTTGCTGTGTTGCCCATAGGCAGTACAAACTTTTCAATAAAGCCGGACTGTGCTGCGGCAGCGAGCAAAACCTTGCTAATAACAGCTTCCGGTCCTGGAACAAATGCCAGGCCGCTCGTCAATCCTTGCATGAAACTATCCAACACAACACTATAAAAGATTAGAACTATGTTTCTGGTAAACAGATTGACAACAGTAAGAGAGGATAAACGTTCGTTGGTAGGATTAGTGTAGGAAAGCAACTGAATATAGACCATGAAAATATGGCTTACTTTGTTTTCGCGATTGGGTCGATGACTTGAACAATTTTGCCGATATTACCCTCTACTAGACCTGCTGCGTTCCCAATCGAAGTCCAATACTGGCCGATAAAAGAATCTGAACATTACTAATAGTTAGCAATTACTATTTTCAGAGGTTTCGTGAGCCAAATCGACAAAAGATATTCCTGACTGAACGTAGTCCTAGAGAAAAAACGTCCAGAGAAGCGAAATAGGCTTGAGCATGTGGGTTCTTTGGTAGGCTTCTCGAGACAATGCGGGCTCAATAAATCGGAATCATAACTTACTAATGTTATAGAGATTCCACTATATATTCGATATCAGCGTAAGAAAAACAGACCGAGAAAGGAATATTGACTTACCGCGACGTAGGTATTCCTCACATCATTCCATTTACCTTTGAAGTCATCCCAATCTGGCGCGTTACATTTCCCTCCGAATATAGAACAATCGGCAGGGGCATATGGTGTCATGGCAATATAGAAGCATTCGGCGAAGGCTTTGCCATCGCAATTACCCTTAAATGCTCCCCACCACCAAGATACATACTCGTCCATATCAAGAGCTGCCCAACAACCGGTATCCAGTACCTCTGCAGTTGAACACTTTGATACAGAATTAGGGGGTGGTATTGCCCAGTCCCCCCAGATGTTTAAGCTTTCCTCTGCAATTTCGGGAACATGGACGTAACCAGTGGGTAAGCTATTACACGCCGTTGTAAGGGTACCTCTAGAGTATCCCAAAAGCGTGCTAACACTGCTGGCAGAAGCAGTTCCTGACCCAGCACAAGTACAGTATTTGGTACCCGAGCCGTCATGTTTAGTTCCTATAGAGCACCCTGTCGCAGGGGCAGAGACTGGGGCCAGAGAAGATGCTCGAGCAGCTTCCGAGGATGCTATAGCAAGGTTGGTGCTTATCGGGATTCCAGTGCCAACGCAGTTAGTTTGGGTTGCGGTCGAGTGGTTATTATCTGTATAGACCAATTTCGTGATGGATGTGCAAGCTTCAACCGCTCCAGCGTCGTTTGTTTGGGTGAATAGGATTTTAGTGTTCGGGATGCTGGCACTTGAACTCTTGTTCCGGCTGGAACTTGAAGCCGTGTTCAACCCGGCACTTGAATTCGTGTTCCAGCTGGCATTTAAAGTCGTGTTCGGGATGCTGGCACTTGAACTCGAGTTCCAGCTAGGATTTGAAGTCGAGTTCCAGCTGGCACGTGAAGTCGCTTTTGAACTTGAGTTCGTGCTGACTAGACCTGCGGAGCCCGTTGCGCGAGCCTGTAGTGCAGCTGAAGCAAGTGGAATGGTTGCGAGCAGAGAATAAGCATATGGACGATTTAAATGCATAATATATAATATATAAAGAAAACTTTAGAGCAGATTCAATCAAGAGTGAGGCAGATTGTAGTGATAATGACAGGAGTAATAAACAGATAGATAAAGATCATCTTTTATTTGAATGCCTTTAAGTAATATAAAAAGTCTAAAATTTTAGGTATAAATCTACCGTAGCATCCATCTAACATCCCTTATCTTTCTTGGAGGCTTAGTCCGAATCTTTCATCCTTCAGGATTATTCCTCCCGCTTAATAACAATGTGTATAACGCGTAGAAGGGGCACAGAAAATAGGGCTCCTTCTTATAATTTGGCCCGAGCTTTTAAAAAATACTAGTGCGACCGAAATAGAGATCTCCTTTTCCAGCAGGCAAAGTATTATCTAGCTATTACATTTAATCCATCTGTATGAGAAATTCATAGGTTGAACGGGTTTTCCATCGGTATTTAGGACTTGATAGATCAATGAATTAGATTCGTCTAATCTATAAAATTAACCCCCTAATAACTTTCCCTAGGCCAAAGAATCAACACTGTACAGAAGATGAAGTAGTGAGGAGAAGGTAATGCTGGAGGCAATTTTTCATAATAGCTCTTATCAGAAGAATCCTCGGCAATCCCCCACGGAGTATGTCAGATTTATTCGGTCTAGGAAAAGGTAAGATTATCTTAATATATGAAAGCTAATCGCAGCCAAATTTACATCTCTTCTACCTCGGAGAAGAAGTTTCTAAGTCCGAAAGGATGTGCTATAATCTATAGGGCTTTCTACCTGTATTCGGTGACGCCGTGATAATCATATCTCCCTGCCCTATGGGAGTAGTAGTCTAGGAATGAGTGTTACTATTTGAAAAGTCCCGAAGGTACTTGTAAGTTCGCGGAAAACGGTCGAAATTAGCCTTACTCTAGTATGTAGAATGGAATTCGGAACGACTTCTGGAGTTAGTGATAGTGTAGGTATACGGATGTACAGGCCAAAAGTTGTATTACTAGGGATTGTTGCGGGGTGTAAGTGACGCTTTTATAGAGTATAGTTAAGTAAGACCACAGCCAATCAAAGCCTTAAAGACAGGAGTCCCCTATTAACGTAACTTTACCTCCGTATAGATAGACAGAATATATAGCAAAATAGAACAGCTGACTAAGCTAGACTATAACGCCTAAATAGCTAGATTCTGCCTTAGAAAGTAGAGCTTCTTAACTTAAAGTCAAGTGGAAAGTCAAGCGCTGTAGAATTAAGAGTGAAGTTAAGAGTATGCTCTAATAATTACGCCGACTATTCTCTAAGTTATACTAGCATGCTGTTCTGTTTTGGTATTATGGGAGGAATGCTTAGACCATTATACTATACGGAGTAAAGGTTAGGGGGATATAGTAAGCTGAGGTAAGATAATAGCCTTTCCTTCCTTCTTCCTCCTTATTTTGGCCGATCGTTCAACTAGCCAATCAGGTGGCAATAAAATTTACGAAGGAGCGGCCCCCCCGCAAATACTTAATAGTCGGTTCGTCCTTCTTGCTCGCTTTGCTCACAGTCGGGAGAAGCGAACATCCTAGGTAAGCGAACGTCCCAGCTCGCATTTATGTGCGTTTCCTCACCAAAATCGCAAAATAGCATTTTTGCACCTATTTCCTTACCTAAAATATATCCTAACTATGCCCCCCGCAGCCCTACGCAAGCTCCGGGGCGTTAACCATAGAGGTTGCCAGCTAATTGGGGCGATGTCATTGATGCTCTATATTCTGTGACAGGTACGCCGGATTGGCTGTGGCCCATACATGGAATCTATTTATCCACTAGGCGGATATTTGGGTTCTTATTTATAGTATTTATACTCATAAAGTTATTTGTTATTCGCCCCAAATCCGGGCTGTGTCACGTGTTATTCGCCCCAAACTGTTTCGAGCTCCAGCAACTTTTTGAAAGGCCGTTTTGAGTCTAGAAATATGGATCTAAGATAAAAGATTAGTGTCACAAGTATATTTTACTTCGTTCATGCCCTCATGGTGGTGTATTGAGCAGGTGACTAATACTCAGGGGTGTCGCTTAACTTTTAATCAAGGTCTTTGAAGTTACAAGTACAAGTTGAGAACAATTATATAGTCAAAGAACATAGTATTAACTAGCTATGGATGATTGTGTAAAAGCAACGCGCAGAGAAAGGCAGAGTTTCCAATGCGAGAGCAATGAAACGTTAGTAAGTGCAGCGGAAATGTTGCCGGATAACGTGTAAGTGCAAAAGTATGGTCGTGCAAGTGATACCTTTAGCCATCCAGCACCCAACGTAATCTTAACTCCAAACTCCAAGACCCAAGAATGTCCAATCCATCGACGATGCCCAAGATACCGAAACCCAAAATTGAAAATGCAGAAGACGAAGAAGGAAGCAATGCGTGGCCCGTCAAGTTCCCAGAAGTAAACGCTAATGCCAGCGCAATGGACGATCAAACCAATCAATAATGTAAGCGCCGTGATACCCAAGAACCCAAAAATAAAGACGCCGAGCGAGCGATGCGAGAGAGAGCAGAGAAGAAAGGGAAAAGCCGGAAAGGGATTTTATGCAAGGCTCTAGTTCTGGCGCGTGAGGTTGAACTTGCTGAGCTAGGCGCTGAGGTCGATAGTAGGGGGCCCGGGGTAAGAAGCCTAGCAAATAAGGCTTGCAGTATAGTTAGCGAGAACTATACTCTAGCAATATTAACTACTTAACTGCACTAAGCACTTTAGTACTTTAGCACTTAATATTTTTAATTTTTAATTTTTAAATCTAATTAAGTATAAATAAT